>SMSQ01025892.1:704178-816308 GCA_019453375.1 Ctenoplectra terminalis
CGGGCGTGTCCGTGGTAACCCAATGGGACCCGTCTCTTAATTAAAAATCGTGAAATCCTGCCCTCGTCGTGTCCCTTTGTTACCGCTCTCGTCATTCGTCGTTCCGTCGAGTAGAAAAAAAGCGTACGGGCGTCTACGGTTTTTCCATGGTGTGTCGTTGAAAAACGATCAGCGAGCGGGGGACAACCATTGCTCGCATCCGCCATTCTTTCGTTCGTACGCGTTCACGCGCGCACTCGCGCCCTTTTCCCTCTTTCTGTCCGACTGTATTGCCCTTTTTTATTGTCCTTCTCGTTTTTCCTATCCCTGTCTCGATCTCTTTTTTCGTTCTGTTCTGCTATTTTTTATCTTGTTTTATTTTATGCGAAGCGTTCCGCACGAATTTATCGCCTGGATATTATTTCTTCTGGGTTTAGAATTGGCAAAGAAATATTAGCGCGGAGGATTTTGCGTTTTGGCAAGAAACTTGGTTTTGAAAAGTGTCCCTGGTGTTTTCAGTTTTTGGTATTTGTTAGTGCGCGTCTTTGGAAAATTGATTGGTTGGTTAATGTGTACGTGGTTTGATCAATTAACTGTAGCGCGTTATAGGGGTTAATAGAAGTATTTTTAAATAGTTATATTTTTTAACGAGCCGGTTTTCGTATGGCCATTTAATTTCCACGATACTGAATTTTTACGTCACACGAAAGTACTGTTAGATGATAGAAAAGTGATAATACTTGGATCTATTCAATAACAACATTTTTGTAACCACCATATATACTACATTNAGATTAAAGGGCGTTAGATTGAAAGTGAAAGAGGGAAGGAGACGTGTATGTATCTATAAATGTCACTTGAGCGTCGTAGCCAATCGAAACGGAATTCCACTTTAATGCCAGCCCCGAATGCCAACCCCCTGACGATATTGCAATTAGGCTTGTGACAGTCGATCGAACAGAGCTTACCCTGTTGCACTGCACGTACAGGGTGTTCCGACAGTTTGGTGACAAATTTTTATCGGTTAAATTCAATATATTGAATCTGAGTACGGTATAATGGAAATTTATCGTTCAGTTTGTATTTAAGTTGCTGGTAGATTTAAATGTAAATATGAATTTTCCACGGTTTAATTAAAATTAGGTATTAACCCTTAGCGATCCTTTGGCTCCGCTACGGAGACATTCTGTTTTCAACACGATTACGCTCCAAAGATATCGCACCACGATGATTTATAAAATAAAAAATTTATATTTCGTTTACCAGAGGAAAAAGCATATTTATAAAATGGATAAAAATAAGTACTTTCACAAGCAATAATCATTTTTTCCGCTCAAAATAAAATTTCTTTTCTTCACTGATGAAGAATCGCATAGAGTGCAAAGGGTTAACGTACGTACGTATTTTTCCCTTCATATAAAAATTTGATTCCAACTATAAAATATAATAATAGAAGTGGAGAATTATTATTTGAATTATTATGATCGTCCAGTTGGAGTTTAAAATAATTACAGGTCATTTCTACAGTGATGATTCCTATCTGTATTAATTTTCCATTTCACTATCCTACATACCAAATTAAAATTATTTATCGATCACGTACCTATCCACGCTCTCATCGTTCGCTGAATAGAATCTCTGGCCAACAAAAATTTACCTTTCAAAATAATTTCACGAATCCACGGAACGATCCGTCCTTCACATTCGGTCTTTCATCGATACTCCTCGCAACAGGCATCAAAGATTAACCCAATCGAAGATCCAAAAGCATCGAAGTGCCGTTCACCCAATTACAAGACGCGGATACCATCGGAGCGTGTTCGGGAATCGTGTTCGCCGTATCGATGGCGAGTTCGACGTCTGCTCGAAGCTTAGCTTCGCATAATAAAACGTTCGTTAACGAACCAGTTGCCATAGTTTCGTGCTCGCGGGCGGAGAATCAGGTCGAGGAGGAAGGAACGGCCCTGGCTGCTCTTCTCCCCTGAAATTAAATTAATTAAGCCAGATTATCTCGACGGATGTAAAAAAAAAAAGAAAAAGAAAGAAAAAGAAAGAAAAAAAAAAAATAAAAGGTAGCTTCTCGTACTTTTAATTTCGTTTAAGCCCATAGGCGAGCACCTCGAGACCTCGCCACCGAGGAAACCAGGTGTTAAGATCCACCCACATATTTTCGTCGTTCCTCGTCAATTTTCATTTGGAACTTTGTCTGACACGCGTCTTTGTCCCCTTTTGTCTCGCGGCGACTAAGGAACGTCACTCGTTGGAAAAGTGACGCACTTAAGGCTAACTTTTCTCGCCTGTCCCCTTTCGTTTAAATAAACGCTGCGTCGCGCGGCAAACGTGTTTTTCCGAGAATAATTATTCGTCGGATTAAGCAGGTCGAGACACTGAAATTGCCTTAGGGGGGGATGTTGAATTTCTGAGAGATTGAAACGTTCCGAACAGACCTTTTTGTGTATGAAAAATAATTTAGAACTTGGAAGTGCGGCGACGGTCGTTTGTAATTATTATCGAAAAGGCGATCCCACGGTCGAGTCCACGGGGACTTTATTAAAATTTGAAAAGACGAACCGGAGGATCAGTGAAAATATCGAAACATGGAAACCGTGTTCTCGAAATGCTGTGTGAGTGCATGTAGTTAAACACTGAATCTACCGATGATTAAATAATACCTACTTGTATCAAAGAAATTACAATGGTAGATACTTGGAAAAATACAAAATGCGTCAGAAACAAATCTTTAATCGTATACTTTACAGAAAATCACGAAAAAATACCCAAAAGTGCACCGTTAATAATGTATAAAATTTAGGTAAGAAATTACGAACCGGTCATTTGACCGCTTTGGTAGCTTTAGTGTTAAGGCGTTGGATCAAAAAATTTTTCAATTCGTCCGGGCAATTTTTATTTCTTGACGATTTTCAGCCGCGAATTTTATTCGGAAATGGCACGGAAAATAAATCGGCGAGAATTTAATTGACAATTAAATAAATATAATAATATATTAATCTAACGAGTCAGACATTCTTTATAAATTAAACAGTGCGCCAATGTACCGTTTAATTTTACTTTAATATACGTATACACGAAACATTCGTGCTACGCGATAGTTGCTCAAATTTATGAAGCCGTGTTATAAATAATTATAAAAGAATATCGTGCTCTGAAAAATCTATCGCAATTTTTGCACCGATTTATATTAAAACCGTGTCTTTAGAGTGCCACGTGATAACAGGCTTGACTCCATGAAAGTTACTCAGATCGTTTTATGTTTCGCCAAAATAGACGAATTAAAATTCCACCCTACAAAAACTGTTTCCAAATGGAAAGTACAGTAGCCAACGTAAAATCGTTCGAAACAGAGACGAGCCACTTTACCATTCTATCGTTCAATTTTCTCGTTCTTCATTCCGCTTATTCAGATCGTATCGAATTCCATTTTCCTCGCCAGCTAACGCTATTACCAGCCACGTCAGTGTCTCTCGATGGGCCGGACTGAAATTTTTCAAGGAACTAACGCGCGTGCAATCATCTTCCACGCGTCTCCGCCTCCCTGTGCTCGTTTACCTGCACGCCGGATGCTCGTTCGCCGGTCTCCCGACAATAACATACGTGTCACTCACGCTGGAATACATTTTCAAACTTCCATTTCCCGTCTCGAGGAAGCCCTTCGATCGTTCCAGCCTCTTGCAACCGTGTCGAACTTCGCGTTCGATCTAGGATATCGCGTTCTCCCGTGTGTACAGGTCGTTTCAGTGTTCGTGTTTCGGGATAAATCGTAATGGAAAACGTGCTCGCGACGTACTCGGGGATTGACGTGGTTTCGCTTCGACAAAGTGGGGCGATTTTTCTTTTTCTTTTTTTTTTTTTTTTCAACCCTCTGTAAACGAAATTTTGTTCACTTGTTATAGAAAAAAAATTGTAATCGAGTACAGTTTTTTACTTCGGTTCGAAAATTTCTGAACAAACAATTTCTACAAATGGGGATTGTCTGGTATCAGTACAGTGGTAAAATAATAAAATTGGTACAGTGCTGAAAAAATAAAATTGAATTTAAAAAAATGAGAAAGGGGAAAATGGGGAATGTAGATTTATAAATTCTATATTTTTATTGGTTAACGTTAGAACTGCTGATGATTAAAATGTACTTGTCTGAACCCAGGAAATGAAAATGAATGGTATGTAAAAAAATAGCTAATACAAAGGAAATAAATCTTTGTTTATATTTTTAATAGAAAATCGCGAAAAATATTACAGAAGCGACTGTAGTGAATTTAAGAAATTTTTGTAAAAAATTAGAAATTGGTGATTTTTATCACTTTGGTAGTTTTAGTGTTAAGAAAATCGAAAAGGTTATTTTAATTTTTGTTCTATATTATTATTTAATGTTCCGTGTAATTACAGAGGCAACTGTTTTTCATTTCTTGAATGTACCGAATAACGTTATCGATATCATATTTCTTCTTCAAAGATTGAATGATTCCAAGTATGATTTTCCCCGAAGCAGAAATGGTTTCTTTATTTAGTTACGAAACTTACGTACCAGAATCCTGAGTATATTTGCGAGAAATGTTTCGTAACGGAATCAATGAAACACCCTGTACATTTTCAACGACGTTGCACACGCGATGGATAAAACGCGAGCTGCGAGCCGCCTTCGGGGATTTTAACATCTGCACTACTGTTTATTGAAATTGCAACACGAAGAAGGAACGGATATGGAAGTGAGAAATTTCACGTATTTATTCGGTTACCTTGGAAAGTAGTTGCTCGAAAAGAAATTACAGGAATCTGAGATAGCATCGAATATGGTATTTATTGGATTGGAAAATAATTATGCGCTCGTAAATGGAATTTGAAAGTAAAATTTACCCGATTGTCAATATTTATCTACCTGTACGTCATGAATATATTAATGGATAGTGCTATCATTAATCAACGTGATTCATTATCGGGCATGCTATTAAATACCTTAATTAACATAATTAATTGAGCTCCATCTCCATAAATGTTTGCACAATATTGTTAAGTTGTGTACATTCGTACGTGTACATACCTCCGGTTGGTGGAAATATTTCTAAAACATATGATAAAATAACTATACCGATGTTACAATTTACGTTAGCGATTAATTAAATTTGTTCAACGAGTTTCAAATAATATTAATCGAAAATAAAGTAGAGACGTTATAATGATTCTGTGTTTAAAGAATACTGAATTGTACGAATCAATTTTTTTTAAACAATTGCATTCGTTTGATGTGCCCGGTAAAATTATTTATGGAACAAAGACAAGTATGCAGGGTGTTTCCGAGCAAATAGATTCAGAAATAAATAAATCGAAAGCTTATTATCGAGTTATTTTATTTGAGACTTTTCGGGAAAGTTATGTCTGAAAATTAATTAGTTACACGTGTATTTGATTACTTGATTAATTTCCAACAATTTATAAGTTAATAAAGAAACTTATTGTGTATAAAAATTGCTTCCGTGCAAAACCATTGGTGACACCATCCAATAATTCAAAATATTTTACAACAACGCAAAATTTAACACTGAAACTACCACCGATTCAAATATACTCATTTAAACTGAATAAATCAAATGAAAAGTGTATAACATAAAGTAAATAATGCAAGGAACACAAACATTTGTGTATATCTTTACCAAAATATTAACTAAATATCCTTCAAAATGGATCGTAATGAATTTATAAAATTTCTAGGAAAAATTAAGTATTGTTCATTTTAACTACTCTTGTAATTTAAAGAAGAAGTTAAAAAAAGGTTCGATTAAAAATAACGAAATATTACAACAAATTGTAACCAAAATGTGACTAAAACACAGCTAATCAATTATCAAATATATGAACAAAATAATAAAACATCTAATTCCAACGGTAATCATAAACAAACGCTACCAAAAGTTCGTGCGATCGTGCATGAAACTAGCACATCAAAGTAACTAAATAAAAAAGAAAAAAGAAAAAAAAATATCAACACCGTGAAAAGAATTACACCGGGTGCAGCGCAAAAACGTGGTCGAATAATTAAAACCAACGCAGCATTCCTTTCACTCGGAGACAATTGAAATAAAAGAGCATCTCTCTCGTGTTCCGGAACCGCGCGAAAGCAACACCGGAAGCGGACAGAAGAAGCATCGGTGTATATGCTTATAAATAATAGAATGGAGACGCAGAAATATCGTAAGCACGGGGGAGAAAGGGAAACGGTGGCTTGGGAAAAGTGGGTCGCCTGCGAGAAAAAGGCGGATGATAAACGAGCGTGGTAGCGACGTGAGAGATGGAGGGAGGCTGGCAGAAAAATAATGCGATTCTCGCGTGAGCAGGATGGATTCTGAAATCGCTGTATGCGTCGGAGGCTTGGAAAGTGTCGAACGAGGGTAGGAAGGAAGGAATTAAGGAGGGTGGTAAGGATGATGCGAGACATCGAGGCCAATAATGGCGGAGAAAATTGCTGTGGCGTGCAGACGCCAAGGAAAAGTGTTGAAATGGTTCTCGAAGTGGAATTGTGTACCGAGATTTCGAACTCGAGTACGTAAAAAGTGGATTTCGACACGGACCATAAGCTGTTGCGACCTTAAAATTGAAAGGTGTACCATAATTGAAGTACCATGGGGAATTTTATCGGACCACAGTGCTCTTAACCTGTTAAGTACGAAATTTAGTTTCCAAAGGCCACCACAGGATGCGGAGTTAAAATCAAGCGATGACGTGTGTACACGTCAAACGCAAGGTAAATGGTCCTACTATAAATTTTTACAAAAAATGAGGAATGATTATATTTTTATTAGTCAGAAAAATTTATTTTACACGACGTGTATACACGTCGAACGCACTTAACAGGTTAACCCTTTGCCTGTACAATCGCGAGTCACGCTCGAGTATATACGTCCAAATGCGATAGACACGATGTATTTGTAACGGAGTTTAATTTCAACTTTAATCGTAGCTTTAATTTATGTGACCGAGAGCAATCAAATATAAATTATCTACGGTACAACAATGTTTCACATTTGACACAGGATTTATGGAAAATTGTATATGCTCGAGACAACGGGTGACTTAGAAGGAATGTTACGGAGTTGCCACGCGTAGATCTTGATGAAATTTTGATATAATATAAATCTCGAGAAAATATTGGACGCGTATTTTTTTATATCACCCATCGTTCACTTTGAAGGGGTGATATTAGCTCTCGACGTAGGGGGTGAAGAAACTATTTGATAGTATATCTTGAAAACTACTCGAGACAAAGTTTAAATGTACGGTTTGTCTATTTTTTAATACCGAATTGAACTGTGTAAAAAGCTTTTTAAAATATTAATATATTAATAACTGATATTACTCCTTTAAAATGAACGATAGCCGATATGAAGAAATACTTGTGTAAAATTTTGTCGATCTATATCATATCTGTTGGAGGTGGTTTAAGGATGATTAAGTAAAATCAAGATTGTATAATATGTAACGAACGGTTTATTTACTATTCTCAAAATCCAAATGCGAACTGACTCATTCGAAAGACCAGAAGACTCTCTTCCCCTAATCGATAGGCACTTGGGTCTGGTTTATAATATTAGGTTGTCGCAAAAGTTTCTTTCGTTTTATCTATAAGTAATGGATGCATAACATTTTATACTTCACAACATATTATTATTTTATATATCATTTTTTCTCTATAACCTTCCTTCTCGATTTTTGTCGAGATTCCGTTAGGCTGTGTGGTACGATACTAATTAAAAAACATTTGATCGCAAAATACTTAAGATTTTAAAAAGAAAATTGTAGAGACCTGCAAAGGAAAGTCGTATCTTTGTTTAATGCGATTCAATAGAACCCATCAATAAATCATAAGGTATTATTTTTTGAAATTCATACTGTCAGTTCTGACAAACCAACAATGCTCAAATAAAAATTTCGACGTCGGTCCGCAGGGACCGGTGTGGCGCTTAATGTGTCAACAAATAAAGCCACATGTTTACATCAACATTGTCAGACTAAGCTACTTCCTGAAGACAACGAAAAAAACTTTCGAGACAACCTGATGTAACAAAATATATTTCCAAGCCTCCGACGTTGCGTTTCTCTCGTCAGGAGACGCTGACCATAAACGGACCCAAAATGATCACATATCAAAATTTCATCAAAACCAGCGCGTGTCAACTCCGTAACGTTCCTTTTGTTAAATCCGAGATATAATTAAATCCACCCAGCGATAAACGCGTTAATAGCGTCGCTCCTCGAAGGGCAAACAGCGTTAAAAATTGGAATTAACGCGGCATTTCGTGCTCTTAAAAAATTCACGTCCAACGATCGTTGAAACGGGAACAATTACGATCGTTCAACCCCTTTTTTCCAGCCCGGCTCGCGCATCGGCGCCGCGACGCATTAAAACAACACAATATCATTGTACCTATTTGAAACATGCTCGAAATCAGAATCCAGCCTCGTGTTCGCAAAGTCAATGGCGATTCGAAACGCGGTAATGCAATCCTTTGTTTCGAGCCTTGAGCACGTTTCTTCCGTCTCTTTTCGACGCGTGTCGCGCGTGCAGGCGCACACAGTGTCCCGTATTAATAATACGTCAACGTGTTCCGACCGTTTCTATTCGATGTGCAGAATTAAAGGGATCGAAAATTCGCGGATGTATATTTAGAAGACAAACACTGTACGTTGCACGCGCATTTAATCTCGCGCGTTTAATTTTTCATACGGAACGAACCGGTTGCTCGTTGGTCCGTTCCGTGTTCCTTCTTAAATATTTAATTATAATTACTCGATATTTACCCGACCGCATTAGTTAACCGTGCGTGTTTCGTTTTGTTTCGCCTTCCGCAAATCGTTCTTGTGTCGGCAAGGGAAGGTAATTAAAAGGAACTGATCTGAAAATTTTTGAGAACTTTAATCGAGTAGAAAGCAGTTTTGGTGTTTTTTATTTTGTTTCATTTATGAAGCGATAAAGCAGATATTGTCATCGATGGAAGGGAAAATAAGTTGTTGCTTTATGTTGATTGTTTTATAGAATAATTTGTTGGTTCGATATTCTTCGGGGTGAAATTATTATCGGCGTGAAATTTATGGTTTAAACACAGATGTTTATTTATTAGCACACTGAGGATTTCTATGCATTTTTTGAAAAATTGAGTGCATACAATAGGCAAAAAAATGTATAAATAAATTTAGAATGTAATACTCGTTATAATATTTAGCGAATAAAATAATTGTCAATCTAACTTCTATTTTTTTTAATTATATTCGTAAAAATATGAATTTGCATAGAAATCCACGTTTCGAACTACGAAACTTTCAATTTTTATATTAATTCGCGAACAGAAAACTGTATCTCGGAATAATTAAGAAAATAGTTAAAAGAAATTGCGAAAAATGGAAATCAGGAGTCATTTGACAAGCAAAAAAAAAATCGTTTCATTTTTCCGCACAAGTCGATAGTGATTCACTATGATTTAATCGTGCAATGCAACAATAGCTCGCGAATAGCAAGCGTTCCTTTCGTGTCAGCGCAGAGGGTGAGAAAAATTCGCGACGCGAGCGGAAAACAACTGGCTACTGATTACACCGATGACAAATGGCAGCGTGGGAATTACGAAATGAAGGTTTAATAAGGTATGAGTCGGATAGGGAACGGTCGCCGTCACATTCCCTGCGCTAATTAACAAATCCAATTTTAATCGACGCTCCAATTCGCGTTCTCCACCCCCTGTAAGTGTCCCGCGGTTCGTGCTCGTTGCGTTCGCGTAAAAGTGATTATCGACTATCCCTGTGGCGGAATTATTTCGCGTCGTGCATAAGAAATTCTCATAAACGAGTATTAAAAATATTCAGCAAATGTGTTCCCTCTTTTACTTGATAAAAATTAAAAAATTATTTAGTTCTCTAGTAATGATAAAAATTCTATTTCTAACCCTCTGTATTGAATAAACAGGAAAAAAGTGTCGATGATTAAGGTACCAAAAAAATACAATATTTGAAAAATATTTATAATTTATAAACTGTGATTTGAAAATTACACATTACAAAGTATTGATATTTTGCAAACTTTAGATCTTTTTTATTAATGTAAAATGTACTATCATTTATAAGAAAGATTTAAGGCTTATAATGTATTTTTATTTATAATATATTTAAATTGTTTATAGTAATCATTAGTTCCTAATTATTTAGATCAGACTTCGAAACTGTAAGTAAATATAATTTTTATTTCTTCACTGTGAAGAAAAATTCAAGTTATCAAGGGTTGGCCATATATTTCATAGAAAATGAATATTTCATAGAAAATACTAACAAAATGGACCGTTAAAAATTTACAGAATTCTTTCAACGAATTTTAAACCGATCATTTAATCTCTCCGTTAATTTTAATATCAATGTATACCTATCGATAGCCAAATCACAATAATAGATATAATACAAGAGAAACAAACCTTTAATCATATATTTTACAGAAAATCGCAGAAAATACTCAAAAACACAGCTGCTAAAATTTAATAAAACTTCTATAAGAAATAACAAACCGGTAGTTTCAGTGTTAACACCCTTAAATTAAAATACATCTAGAATCAATGGAAACCACGTAGGACAAAAACGCGTGCATCCCACGTATCTCTCGTTCCCCGTCAGTTGTTCCGAGATTTTTCGACTGGGTGCCATCCGTAATAACCAAAACGCCTGCACGGGGACGAAGAGGAGCATTGAATGGCCAGCCTTTCCGTGATCACACCCGAATAATTCAGGAAACCGAGTCCGAGGATCGGTCGGGAAGCGATGACACGAATGGCATGCCGGGCGTGTCCGTGGTAACCCAATGGGACCCGTCTCTTAATTAAAAATCGTGAAATCCTGCCCTCGTCGTGTCCCTTTGTTACCGCTCTCGTCATTCGTCGTTCCGTCGAGTAGAAAAAAAGCGTACGGGCGTCTACGGTTTTTCCATGGTGTGTCGTTGAAAAACGATCAGCGAGCGGGGGACAACCATTGCTCGCATCCGCCATTCTTTCGTTCGTACGCGTTCACGCGCGCACCCGCGCCCTTTTCCCTCTTTCTGTCCGACTGTATTGCCCTTTTTTATTGTCCTTCTCGTTTTTCCTATCCCTGTCTCGATCTCTTTTTTCGTTCTGTTCTGCTATTTTTTATCTTGTTTTATTTTATGCGAAGCGTTCCGCACGAATTTATCGCCTGGATATTATTTCTTCTGGGTTTAGAATTGGCAAAGAAATATTAGCGCGGAGGATTTTGCGTTTTGGCAAGAAACTTGGTTTTGAAAAGTGTCCCTGGTGTTTTCAGTTTTTGGTATTTGTTAGTGCGCGTCTTTGGAAAATTGATTGGTTGGTTAATGTGTACGTGGTTTGATCAATTAACTGTAGCGCGTTATAGGGGTTAATAGAAGTATTTTTAAATAGTTATATTTTTTAACGAGTCGGTTTTCGTATGGTCATTTAATTTCCACGACACTGAATTTTTACGTCACACGAAAGTACTGTTAGATGATAGAAAAGTGATAATACTTGGATCTATTCAATAACAACATTTTTGTAACCACCATATATACTACATTTAAATCACTTTTTCCTGAATAATATTTTACACCCGTAAATGTGATTTCGCATGTATTTTATCGAACACATTGCTAAAAAAGAATTTGCAACAGTTTCGCTCACAGTTATTATTTTAAATTAAACTCTTCTTCGTGTATTAATTACAATTATTTTATATACGTTTAATTGCGATAAAAAAATTCCTACAGCTAAATACAATTATACAATAACTTCAATAACCAAGAAGCTTAAAAAATTTCAAACGAATCATCAAACTGTGAGCACAAAAATATTCTTTTTCGTGCATCTGTAAGCCAAGATCACGTGAATTCTCAAAACTACCTCTATCTTAATCCAGTCCGATAAAAATCACTGTATAAAATAAAAAAAAAGGACATTGGAAACAGAAATAAAAATAAAACGATACTCCACGTTTCTTTCTCCGCTTCTCATCGCAAGAACTTCGATCTCGAAAAAAAAAATTGGCAATAATATTCACGGCGACCGGAACGATGCTTACACGCTGCGAGATTGTTGAACTGTAAAGCAACCCTGCACGGCACAGGGTTGAACAAGGCGCCATAGCACAGGTGCATCACCATGTGTATACGTCGAACTATAAGTTTCATTGTTCGCTCAGTGGGTGCTCTGCGTTTCGCGCGTTTACGTGCATGCATGCGTGTGCACGCGCGTCGCACGAATTTTATGGGTCGGTC
The DNA here is from genome assembly GCA_019453375.1 of Ctenoplectra terminalis. Classification (NCBI taxonomy): domain Eukaryota; kingdom Metazoa; phylum Arthropoda; class Insecta; order Hymenoptera; family Apidae; genus Ctenoplectra; species Ctenoplectra terminalis. Next base: position 716,444 of record SMSQ01025892.1, read on the forward strand.
CTTTCGCGAATATTACGATGGCCGTTAATGTTCAGGGCGGATGGAATTTCTTGAAATGGGAAAAGCCCACCCTCTGAGCTATGCGCTGCGATCGATCGATAGCGCGCGCGCTCGCGCGTTCAAAATTCAGATTGGCGCGCGGAATTGGGGCTGGCGAATTAGCTGAAACGATTTTTCGAACTCTCTGTAACAGAAATTTTGTTTGCTTGTGTTTTAAAAAATTATAAATTGATTGTTCCTTTTTTTTGTATTTTTGTTCGAACTGATTATTGTTATAAATAATTTGGTTTGTTTCGGTATAATGGTTGATAAAATACAGTAGTAAGCGAGTAAGATAAAATTTTAGAAGTGTAGATACGTGGCGTTACGTTTTTGAATTTTTTGTAGTTTATTAATTCTTCTAAACTAAAAGTATCTATTTCCAATTTTTCATGTTACTCTTTTATTTTTTAATCAAATTTAACTCTGCTGTTCTGTTTGAGTCAATGTGACCTAAAATGAGGATTATTTTTGCATAAATTTTTTAATATTCTTTTATCAAATCTAGTGTATTTTTTTTAATATTGCATATTTTATTAGTTTAAAATATCTTAAAATTAAAAAAAGAAGTTTGTAGTGTAAATGAGGAAGGATCAGGGTTAAACTCAAAATATACGTTCCTAATTTTGAATATTAATGTTCTATTTCATAATCGAATTTAAAATAGATGCAAAGCTTATTCGACAAAATGTATAAAAATATTATAAACTTATACTAATGTTTATCTTTTTGTTATATTTTACAGAGCGCCACATCTCCAGGTGCCAGCAACGATGGCCTCACAAAGCAACAACTGGAGCTCATTCAACAGATTATGCAGCAAACTCAGCAGCAGCAGCAGCAGCAACAGCAACAAACATCGACGCAACAGCCACAGCAACAACGCAGCAATTCGTCAACCACAGTCACAACGCAGATTCAAAAAACGCAGAAACCGTCCGTCAAGTCCACAACCTCGTCAGGCAGCGTTTCCAATAATTCTGGAAGTTCGAATGCAACAAACAACGCAAGATCCAGTCCGAAGCCCAAAGTTTGGAGTCACGTCCAGGTGAGTACCTAATAATCATTTTTTTAACATTCAACATCGACGATTTTTTACTTTCTCGTCAACTTAATATCATTGCGATTCGCTGCAGATTATTTTTAATCGTTCCAATTAAGTTTCAAACGAAGCTGAAATTCAGCTTCTGAGAAAGAATGGGAACTACGAGGTAGAATAATTTTTGTAAAAGGAACCAGTTATAGAATTACTCGAAGACTTTCAAAATTTCTTCCTCAACCCAAGTTATTACCAGAACCACGAAAATCACAAACTTCTTCGATTTAAGTGTAAATCTTCCCGAGCATAAAATAATTACGTGAAAATAATTACGAACCGCGAAGAATTAATCGAGCGAACCTATTCTCGAATATAACTTTAACTCTCTATGAGACCGTGTCACTTAAAAGTTAGTCTGCAGTAATTATTATTAGTTAAAACATTAGTTAAAACATTTTCAAATCAAAGTAAAAAACTGTAATGAATCGTAATTTTTTCTCCAATAAATATATAAAATAAATAACAAATATGCAAAATATAAAAAATAAATAGATCAAATTCGGGCTACAGAGGGTTAAATTTACTCATGCTCGAACCAACACCGAATAATTTCTAAAACTAAAAATATTCGTCAGAATTTTAACCCTAGAACCACGAATAATGGCCGTCGACGTTCCTCGACATTCTCATTGATACTGTTGCTCGGTCAGAATGTTCGTCGCGACGAAGAAATGTCTCTGTGACCCATTACTTAATAGGAACTCAACGTTGTGACGCGACAAAGTGCATACGTTATCCATGGTATTTCGCGTCCAACGCGAAAGCATTTTAACGAGACAGTAGACGACGCGGTGTCTAATGATATATTTTGTCATTACAATTGATCAGCGTGACCCGTTAAAGTGCCGGTAGTTCGTGTTCGTTTAAATTATGAAGCCAACCCGGGTTTGCTCGCCTGTATTCGTCCTCTGGTGCTCTTTTTTTATTTGAAAAGTGGGTCGTTTCGGTTTGCCAGGCTCGGATTCTGAGAGCTCGATTAACGTGAATCGCTGTAATCTTGTTAGTCCTTCCTCTTTGACCGAGCCACCGAAAAATTAATCGTTGAGAAATTCTGTAAAAATTAAATTCTCAACGAATACGTTTGATTAATCGAAGCGAAATAGACGCGCTTTGCCCGTCGAGTGTGTTAATCGTGAAGTAAAAAATGAAATTTAAACGAAGGTTTTCTGCGAAAGAGTTTCGACGGCTCTATTTCAGAATCTATTTTAAAAAGTAGGTTATGTATGTGTTCCTATAAAAGCTTGATAAATGTGAAATTTCAAAGCAAAAGATTCGCAGAGAGGAATACGTGGGAATTTTAGAATCGTTCTTTACCAATTTTCCTCGCTGCTGCGTTCGAGCGTAATTTTTATACGTTATTCCCGCAACGAATTCGGTCTTCGGTTTTGCAAATTGCTTCCGCAAATTATAACGGATAGCTGTGGGAATATTCGAGTTCGCGTTAAATTAGGTTTATAATTAAGGTAAAAACGTTATCCGTAAGGCTTTGATTTAGCCTAACATGATTTTGCTTTTTTTTCTTTAATCAGAACTCCAAAGTATCATCATTAACACTAGGTTTACGGGCATCGATTGGATCATTTTAACGGGTACATTGAAATACAAATTTTTTGTAATATCATTAGTGGAGTTTACTTCAAATTAATATATTTCAAGCAGAGATTCACTTCGTACATTTTTCTATATTTTCATTTCGAGTTTATATTTTCCGTACGCATGATCGTTAAACTTAAGCACGGAATCTGAACTGAGTCAAATTGACGGGTTCCGTAAATCTAGTGTCAACACTAGAACTACCAAAGTGGTAAAAATCACCCATTCCTAATTTTTTGCAGAAATTTTATAAATTGACTATGGCATCTCGCAGGCAATTTTCTGTGATTTTCTATTAAAAATGTAGACAAAGCTTTGTTTCCCTTGCATCGCGTATTTTTTTATGTACCTTTCGTTATGATTTTTTCGGTAGAAATAAGTATGCTTCATTCGTCGGTGGTTCTAGTGTTAAAAGGGACTTATTACGTGGTACTTCTTCCCTACGCACAACTGCGACAGTAATAACGGATAAAATAATTGCAGCTCTTTTTATCTGTAATTTTATTATTTAATTATTATTTAATTATTATTTAATTATAATTGATTATAGAAATATCTGGCCATCTTAAGTATTTAGCGAATTTTGTATACAATTACAGGTTTGCAAACAAAGAACTGCATCAAAGTCTATGTTTGACAAAACATTTAAGAATTTATTTTATAACAGTTGTAACAGTTTTTAAATGAAGCTGAATATACAGAAAAAAAAATTGTTTAAGAAATGATATTAACACCTAAATGAGGCAGTAAATTGCTTAAAATAATACCGTCTCGTACAAGTTGGTTTCGACTTCTTGTGAAACAAAAACAATCGCGATCCGTGGCGTTCGGACGTTTCCCAATTGTTGATAGAAGAAATACAATAGGCAAACAGGAACGTTGTTGCCACAAGGAATTCAGTTCCCAGCCACCTAAACATATCGACTGTGCGCCTTGTACGTCGACTTAATCGATCTAATAGTAGTTGCTCCGGTCCACCGTGTAGACAAATTGTTTATCGTTTGCCCCAATCTATGTATAAGAACAATAAATGCTAATCGCGGTGCATTAGCCAGGATCAACACGTAATTCTTTCCCATTTTTGCACTTGACTTTTGTTACAGTGACCATGTTAAGACATTGTAGACGGATATCGAAATTTTTTGTTTTATATTTTCTTAAAAAGATAAAAACGACGATGCATGAGAAGTTGCTTTTAAAAATTATCGTTCAAGCTCAAAACTTGAATCGAGGTTTATATTTTTATTCGTTTATTCGATTGTAATTTTATACGACAGTAAGATTCACAGAAACGAGGTTCCGCCGACAATGTGTTAAAATATTACTCATTGGTCTGGATTTTAAATAATTTAAATTTATTATACGATCGATACTTGGATAGGAATTAAAACATAACTCGTAGCGTAGAATATAAATTGAATTTTTCAAACAATTGCGGTATTTTTTTATACTCGTTCCCTTGTTCAAAATGCTTTCGAGATCAATATTTTAAATATGCATAAAATTGGGTATTTTTTTAAAGCATTACAAAAGGGATTAAACTTTTAGCTTGCCGGGTATTGTTGAACTTGAAAATTGTGTGTAATTTGTTTCAATGGGATTGCTTATTTTAAATTTATCCACGATGAATCAACGAAATTTACAAGTGTATTTCCAACATTGAATTTCAAAATGAAAATATTAAACGTTAACTTTGTTTTACCAGGATTGAAGATAGAAATATTCCAGTGAAAATTAATAATATATACCACAATTTCGATATAAAAAATAAGTATGCAAAACCTATAATTAAAAGAATCATCGATCAACGTCCATCAGCGATCTATTCGCATTCCAACATTGAAATTAAACCAAAAAACTTGCTCTCGCAATTAATCTCCGTATAAAAACTTGCGACCCTCCAGTTAACATCGACAAAAATTCATCGATATCTCTGCACGAAATTTTTTATCGACATCTCACACGATTCTCGATATTCTTCATTAAACCATCGCAAGAACAATTAACAGACCAACGTATGCAAAGCTCTCCTTCCGTCCAACCACAAGGAAACCTTCCACCTCTGTTTTACCACGTTCTTCGTATCTGGAACGAGGCTCAGGCCTTCCCACCGGCACCGGAACCTTTACCACCACCTAACTTCATTACGTTAATGGCATAATAACCATTGTGGCCGGCGGAAGGGCTTACCAGCCGAAACGTCGACGTCCCTAAACAGAGCAAGAAGCGAGCTGGCCCCGAAATCGATCAGATCGCCATTAATATGTATGAGATCTTTGCCAATGGAACGGCGAGGGTGGATGAACGCGTCCCCCGCCTGGGGACAGGAACGAAGAAATCGGTGAAATCGTCGTTAGCCCGGGAAGACGAGATGGGAACCTGATCGTAATTGGTCAGGAATTGGTGGACGAACGGATTCCCAGGGACTTTCGAGCTGCGTTCGTTCGCGAGACGAAGAAACAATCGACGCGACTGGGATTCATTCGAGTTTCACTCCAGTCTGTTGAGATCAGAGCCTGGTCCGTTGCTTGGGGGATAAATAATTTCATTTGTGCACCGATCGAGAGCGTTCTTAATTCTCTTTATGTTAACTCGGATACGTGTAAAAAATATCGTGATTGATATTTTGTAAGAATTACTGAAAATTTGGAATACAGGAAAGTATGTATTTTCTTGGGGTCGTAGTTTGTTATGTTTCATTTTAAATAGAAATTAAGGAAAGTTTTAGTGGAAATTTTTTAGCAAAGCGAGTTACAAAAGGAATGAGGAAACTTTGATGAAAATTGTTTTGTGCCAAATGCTTTTATCTTTCTTTTTCTTTTTTTTTTAAGATTTTCATAGAACACTTTATAACCAATGTTATAACCAATAACAAAAGACTTATTAAGTAATATAATAATTAATATAAAAATATCAAAGATATGAACTGTTTCTCTAACATTCCTAGTTTAAAAAATTCTTATACACCTCACTATTCCAACCAAAAACAAAAAATTCATTAACCAATACAATAATTAATATAAAAATATCAAAGATGTGAACAGTATTCCTAACATTCCCAATTTAAAAAATTCTCATACACCTCACTATTACAACCAAAAGCAAAAGATTCATTAACCAATACTATAAGTAACATAAAAATATCAAAGACCAACTGTTTTCCTAACATTCCCAATTTAAAAAAATTCTCATAAACACCTCGCTATGACAAACCAATAACAAAAAGTTCTCCAACTAATATCCACCGTGCCCATCGTCGCCATCGATTCTCAAAAAAACAATATATTTCTCCATTAACCCGACAAATCAATCCCCGCCAACGTCACGAAGGCTAAAAAGGATCGATCAGCGTAAATTAGACGACCAAGTGCAATCGGTTCGCGTAGATGGAAAAACGCTCTGACCAATCGCGTGCTCCAATTCCGCCGGAAATAGCCGTGGCCGAGACGAGGCGGTGATTTAAAGCGGCCGGCCTAAAACATTAGCCGGCCGGGAGGGAAAGTGAAAGGGTAAACACGACGGCCACAAATTGCAAAGGTAACGACGTGTTCTTAGTCACCGTTCTGGCAGGCGAACTTTTCGCTGCAAATAGTGCTATTCTATGTATGTCTGCGAGTGTGTGCGCCAGCAAAGGGTGAACACCCATCGGTATTCGGTGGCACGCACACTCTGTGTGCAAGTTCCTCCGTGTAACAGCCGGCTGCAGTCACGCAACGTTTCGAGCTTTACACGCTCGGTTTAACCGGCCCCCATTCACGCGACGTGTCAAACGACAAATCCACGCGGGTTCCTTCTTGCGCTGTGATAACCTCTGTAATCTCTTCTTTTAATCGGTTGTCATTTTACGTCGAGAGTAGTTGGCGTACGATTTTACCAAGGATCGCTCCTTGGTGCTTTCAAAGGAATTCTGTGTGTGTGTCCGATTTTTTCGTACACTCGCTATTATTTTTTTAGCACATTACGGACGGGTGACGAAATTTCTCGTATTTTGTAGTTCGTATCTTGAAAATATAAAAATAGTAAACGACTATGTATGAAAGGTTCCTTTTAAAAATGATCTTCTTAACTGAAACTTTAAATTATGATCTATCTTTGGAATACGAAATTATTCTTAAAAACAGTTATGTAAACAAGAATTTATTCTAATTGTGTTTCATAGTGAGATTTAGAAAAATCAAGTACCGTCGTCGATGTGTTAACTATTTAAGATACCAGAGAACGATCTATTTTTGAAGTTATTTGATTGTACGGGGAGAGTTTAATGAAATAATATTAGTAATATTATAAAAATATTTCGATTTCTTTTTTTAATTTTTATTTAAAGAGATGACAGCGCTGACGTAACTTTGTTAGACTGATCTATATGTTTTTATTATTTCCAATTTGCTACGCTTTTTTTTTTATTCTCATAGAGTATCTCATTTACGCAAAATTGCATAGAATGCATGTAATATTTAGAGATATAGAAAATATCCAGATTATAATATTTTTCGTAATACCTGGCGGATGAAATAATTTTCTACCGAAACTCTACCTTTTTTCATTATATTCTCAAAAATATGAATTTGTATAAAAATCCGCGGTTTAATCTGTTGAATTCATAGAATTTTTGTGTCAGGTGTAAAACAGCAATATGTAATGCTTTCAATGTTTGGACTCTGTTGAAGAATTATCATCTTATTCTCTCATTGCTTTTAAGTTCCATAAGGAAGCTTTCGCTCTGATAAAAATAAGAAATCGGTAAGAATTCCACCTTCTTCAAATCTTTTACACCAACCAATTCTTCAGTAATAATTCCTATTATTTAAAATTCAGTAATTTCATTTCGAATCGACTGTATTAAAAATGATTTTCTAAATTTCTCCGCCACGAGTCACAAAAATTTAATTCCACTGGATCCACAAACGACGCCGCATATCTACACCCTATTTTCCCTTCTTTCTTACGTCCCTTACCCTTGGCACCTAATTTCGAACATCGAAACCGCAAAATTTGTTCAAGAAACTCTTCCACCGGATCATGGCTCCGAATTTTATAAATCCGTCCGGTGCACGGAGCGCGGTCTGGCAATTTTCTGACACAATTCCGAGCACAATGACCTGCGAAACCGAGAAGAGAAGGAAACGAGATCGAATCGGGAAGGATTTGCAATCACAAGTAACCCGCTCCACCGGCTTTTCCCCCTCTATTCGAATTCCAAAAGCACCTGCCCCGACTCTTTTCAATCGCTCCGCGGACGGCACAGCTGCGAACCTAACTCTTGGACGTCGAGGAATATTAATAAAGAATCGGGACCGAGAGGAGAACAGTCGCTCGAAAATTATTCCATCGGTGGCTCGTCGTTCCCCGACGACGAACGAAACGAGAGAGGGGGAGGAAAAGGGAGAGCTATTTCTCGATTATCTTAAATCGTTTCTCTGGAGAGGCCTCCAGTCGACGATTTCGAATCGATACGAGGCAATAACAGTTACAACTCTCGAACGACGGCCAATTCGCTCTTCCACTCGGTCTCGGACGTTATGCCAACGTGTTAGTAAAGTTGGATCATTTTCGTTAGGATAATGCCGTAATGTTTGATAACTGAACAGTCGAATTTGTCTCTGTGGAATTTTTGGTGGGATATAAAAGAGAATTTTTTAAAATTATTCAAGTTAACCCTCTATGGGACCGTGTGACTTAAAAGTTGGAAACTGATGCATCTATATTTGAAAAAATTAATTTTGTTCAGTTACCGCTGCACTATTAAATTTGATTACTGTATTACTGTAGCGACACCACGATCCATGTATAGTAATTATTAGTTTAAATATTTTCAAATCAAATTGAAAAACTGTAATCAATCGTAATTTTTTCTCCGATAAGCAGACAAAATTTGGGCCATAGAGGGTTATCTCATTGCCCTGCGATTGTTTCCTTTTTTTCAACATCCACATATTTTAGCAACGGCTATTCACCGCTTTAACGAATGCAAAACACCGAAATATTAACACGTACCGTACATTTCCTAATTTTCAATATCGCAAATTGAAAAATTACGGTTGAAGTAAAAATTAAACTTAATCACAAACATAGTGTGTCTTTATTCTATTTTAATACACATTTTAATTTATACTTTATTCCACAATCTGCGTCACGAGTGCGACTCGTGATTGCACGCCGAAGAGGTTAAATGGCAATCAAAATTATGCTAATGATGTGGCACGAGTAACAATCAGACCGCAGATTTTCGTGCTTTTACGGAAGATTTGAGGGGACGAAAATACAGTGAGCGTGACAAGTGAAAATATATAAATAATTGGGTGAGAAAAGGCAAGATGTAGGCGAGATGCATTTTGGCGATCGTTCGGTTGCATTAATATGCATGCACTCTGTTCGGCCATCGTCGGATACCGGTCAGGGGCTCCACAAAGTTTCAGTTGCGAATAGAGCGCCGGTAATAATAATAAATATTTCAGATTGCGTGGCGGGTGGCGTGTTCGCGAACGTGCGCACGAATAAACTCGTGAAACGAATCGGCGACGCGATCGAAAGCCTGAGCCCTCGAATCGTCGTTTTACCTAGCCGGCTATAAGATAGAGTTTGTAACGAGAGTATGGATTAAATTAATATGATCTGGTACGCGCTCTTGGATACGCCTCGGCATAGTAATGAAGGGATCGAGGGGATTCGGCCTGTACGTCGGACGGCTTTATCTTTATGGAGCTGTCCTGGAAATTCGTATTTGCGAGCCTCGTCGCTTTCGTCTGGTTGGTTTTGCGTTACCGAACCAAGCTGGCTGGTGCATCCAAATACGCTTCTGTGTTTTCGTGCTTTTTTGTCGTTGGTGTTTCGCAATAAATTTTTTTTTTTTCAACCTTCGTAATACCGGGCGGATTTAACAGCATCGCGGATAATATTGACAAAAAATGCAGGAGAAGATGTTTTAGTGTAGGAGATTAAGTATCGTAATTGAAATGATTTTCAAGAAAGTTAGAGAAACCTTGCCAATCGGTGCGAGCAGATTTAAGTTTGAAAGATTTCTTTTCGAAGTTCTTATCAATATTAACTCTTAAGGAACGTCGCAAGCTTTCTTGATTCTTTTGATCAAAATGAATTTAGTTAAAAGAAAGGTTTTTAAGTTTAAAAAGAGAATTGGGTATTAATTACCAGTTTATAATGAATAGTTGACTTTCTAAATTTTGGCTATTATTTTTTTCAGTGTTAAAAGAAAACGATGCGATTCGCCTCGGTTTATTCTGTGTGTCTAATATAAAACTACATAATGTTTTAGCAAAAAAGTGCAGCAATACTGCAGCAATGTTTAGAATTATTAAAACAGGGGACATTGTCTGCACGAGACTGTCCTTCGCGTCATTAAGTTCGTTTTTTCTCGTCGCGAGTTTTTATTTTTATATTTGCAAGAAAGCTTTGTGTAACATTAGAGATAAATTATTCGATCAGTTTCTTTATTGGATTCGAGTCTCGGTATTATCAGTTAATTCTATTATCGTCCAAATGCAAAATTAATAAACCGTTCTTAAATTTAATTTCTTTTTCCCAACCTCGCGTTTGATATACAAGCGTGAATGATATTTGTAGAAATCGTTCATTTTATTTTAACGTATCTTTCAAGAATTTCTTTTTTTTGTATTTTTGATATCAATCCGAACTTCGAATCTGTGAAACGTTGTAATTAAAATTTTCATGATTTCTTTGCAGATTGCGGAAACATGTTATTTGCAAGTAGAGTTACCTTGCAATCGGAGAAGTAAAGCATAAAATATAAAGTTTCGAATATTTCTGAGAAAAACAGATATAAAAAAAAAAAAAAACAGAAGAGAATATGTACATATATATTTTGCAAGCTCGCTCGCAAATAGCCAGGAACAGTTATAGTTATAAAGCACGCTTTCTGCGATACAGGAAGAGTTTATTCCGCGGAAAGAGGGTAGTCAGCTGCGAATGAACTGTAACTTTATGTACACGTACGTTTTACGAGGCTGTGCAGCATTGGAGTATATAAAAATTCCGAGAAAATTGTCGAGTCGTTGACCCACGTCGATATGCACCAATTTGCACGAACGCGTATTCATTTTGTGTTGCAATATTGCGTTAGCTTTGTCGCAAAAGGGAAAATTGTATTGGCTGTGTTTATAAAAGAGTTGAATTTTTTTTTTTTTATTTTCTTCTTCTTCAAATATTATTTTTATGATTGTTTGTTCGTTATTAGATTCGGAAAAGCTGGATACAAATATTTGTCACGGTTCGTGTAATTATTTCCTAATTTGATTTTAATTCAATTTTGACGAGTTTTGATTCAATACTAGAAATTGTGTCTCGCGTGTTCTCGTTTTTAAAAAGGAAATTACGCGATTGATTTTATTAACGCTGATTGCGAGATTTTATATATTTAGCGAAGAGTTTTTGGCAGGTTTCTGTCCCGATCAAACTTTTCCATTGATCAAAACGCGCTCAATTCTCGTGTACGTTCAAAAGGGGGATGTAATTTCAATCTGGAGTTGAAATAATGCCAAAGCACACGGTTGAAATGATACGTCTAACGGGTTGCAAATTTGTAGACGCGAAACTTTACGTCATAACTTTTGCGGATGTTGCTTCAGTGAAGTACATTTAGCGTTGCTGTATGTTTTGTTTCCTATGTTGCTGTTTAACTATTGTAACGTCAAAGAGATGAAATTATCAAGCTTTTCAAATATTTATGAAACCCGTTAGCTTTAGAGATATTAAAACAAAGATGCATAAAATGTGATCTTTAAATTAACATCGAATTAGTATCGATTTTATGCTACATACCTTTAATTTTTCATTAAATTAAAAGAAAAAACTTAAACCACAAAATATATTATTTCAATCAGAAGTAACGAAAATAGAAACTAAAAATCGTTAAGAAAGATATTTTTATATCATTACTCGAATTTCTCAGATCTGAAGAAGGAAATTTAATTGAATTAGGTTCCCAACTGCACAGAATTATATCTCGTTCCAAAAATATACCACAATACATATTTTATTCTTTTTCAATTTTTCTAAAAGTAAAAATAATTAACACTCTTAATACATTTTATAAAATCACCGTGTAGCATCCTTCGTTATTTAAATATACATAAATTACAATAATCATTGAGATCAAATTCAAAAATACCTAACCAATCTCAACACTAGAACTAAAACTATCAAAGCATCAAATGACCGGTTCACAATTCCTCACAAAAATTCCACAAATTTCTAACCAAGCATTTTTTACTATTTCCCACGATTCTCTGCTAAATACATATTTAAACATCCATCGCTCACGCATTGTGTATTTTTTCATACATTCATTCGTACAATTTCTTCCATACAAATATACATCCTTTAATCGTCGGTAATTTTAGTATTAAAAAAAAAAAAGAATCGCGATATCGGAAAATTAACATACAAACAGAAAAAGAAAGAAAAAAAATCGAATCAACCGACGCGAAAGACCACACGAATCGTAACCCCATGGCAAACCAGTAACTCTGCACTCTGAAAACATCTTGCATGCAAATCGAAAGTGTAATATTCACGAAATATCGAACGGTTTCGGATGGAGCACGATCAACCGGAAACGGAACACGGCGAGAGTCTCGAGGGCGAATAAGAATTACGACGGGTCGTTAGGTTCGTAGAGAAACGGGGAACAGAGTTCGGTAGCGCGTTCCCGACAGGATAGAGCAAAACGGAAAGGGAATAGAAGCGGTTCCGGTGTGTCGCGGTCGTTTGCACTATCGTAAGTTTATGTCGTCGGTTGCAGGCTAACCTTTGCCAGCCTCTCGCGTCCTTTTATACGACACGATAGTTTCATCGCGAAACAGCCAGCGTTCGCATCTGTTGCCTTTCCCATTACCGTGCGAACATATACCAGCCCATTTGCCGGCCGGTAAACTCGAGTGCGCTCTCAATTTCCTCATCTCTCTTTCGCCGTTTTCTTTCTCGCCGTCTCTGTACCGTCATCTTTTTTTCTATTTTTCTCTTGGTCTTGCTCTCTGTACTTTATCGTCTCTTTTTCAGATTTCTCTTTCCCTTCGTCGTTTCTCATTCGCATCCTCTGTTTCGTTGTTTTGTTTTGTTTTTCTTTTTCTTTATTTAACTCTTTGACTGCTATCGATGCCAATATTCGCTCGGATATAATCACTCTCTGGATACTATCGAAGATCGTTTTTCTTTTTTTATTGCAATCGATTTGGAGATAAACATAATAGCATAGAGTTTATTTGTGTATTGTTTACTTCATAAATGAAAGCAGTATAGGAAGTGGTTTGTAACTTTGTTCGTATGGTCGGGATTCAAAGGGTTAAAAATTGTATCGATTAGTTATTTGGATTATTAACGCTAGAACTACAGGTGGGTAAGGTATGTCTATTTATATTAAAAAATTCCAAATAATAGGTATTTAAAAATAATATAAAATGCAAGGGAGATAAATCTTTATTTATCGTTTTAATTCCTAAAAATAATTCCTAAAAATGCATCGTTATGAGTTTATTAAATTAATCGTGTTTCGACCACGTCGGTAGTTTCTGTGTTAGGAAAAGGATTGCGAGTTTCCAAGTTGTTACACAGAGTGATTTAATAAAAATTACTAATTTAAATATTTTAAAAATCGTAGATGCAAGAGAAAGTATAATAAAAATAGTAAAAGTGTTTGCTTTAAATATTTTTCTCTTGCCTCCATAGCTCTGGACCGTACTCAATGCTATCATTTTTATCAATCCACTCTGTAGCTAACGTGATAGTTGGATTGATTTCCCGTTCGTTAGATTGTCCTTTATGCCGAGATTAATATTCAAAAATTGTCCATAAGTACAGTTTATTTCTTGCATCGGAAAATTATGTCGTCTACCATCAAAGCATGATGGACCATTGTTTCTTATTTCTTCTTTCGATTTCTCCGTATCAGTGTTCCCCTTTGCCTTTCTTCGTTCGGACGATACGCAGCTCTTACACGATGCGCTATTCGTCCTGTTCAGCTAAACAAATTGTCCACCCTTTTGATCGATCGTTTGAAAGGGACGCCATGGCTGTGTAAATTACGGGAGTGTTTGTAGTGGCGAATGGATATCGGCCATTCGATGCGGATCGTACGTGTTTGCTGATTTTCTCGTGCGTCTGTTATTACTACGACTCGAGCTCGTAAAACAGTTAAACGCAGGGATAGTATTTTAAAATGTGTTATCATTTTCAGATATTTATCGATAAAAATATGGACACAATAAATGTAATATAACGGTGTTTTCGATGTTAGGAAGCATTTGTATTTTCGTTCACACATTCGCGTTAAATTCCCATGTTAAAATCAGTATATTCTCTATCTTTCGTGCATCGTAATATACGATATCCTTCCAGCAATAAATCATTGACGTTTTTCAATAAAATATCTATTTCACGTCGAATCACTGTAACGATAAGCATCTCTTATAAGTACAGTCAAATTTTTTTTTATCAGTGATATATACAGATATTTCGAGCGATCTTTGGTGCGTAATAATTACCAGATCTGCCGTTTAGAAAGATCCGAAAACTTCGGAGCGATCTTTTAACGACTTCGAAAGCGTAAAGTTCAAAATGTTCAACAACACGGCGCTAGTTTCAATCAGTTACTACAATCCAGCTCAAACGGATAGCATCAGTTCCTGCATTAACCGGCGCTCTTTGCTTAATGACTCTCCATGCATCATAATTCCAACGACATTAACCACAATCTTATAAATAGCTCGGAAAATCTAGCGAAACTTGTGAAGGAACTTTCGAAAATAGTCGGTGTCGTTACGTTTGCTCTAAATCTGGTCACCGAAGCAAAGCGTCTGCCAAGAGTTTCTCTAATATCTTTATCTCTCTCGTATCCCAACAGTTTCGCCGACCGAACGAAACACACGGCGCGCTACCCTCGCATAAAATCGTGGCCACGTTTCGCCGAACACGAGCGACAAATATTCCCAAGTACACCGAGATGCCGTCGTGCGCGTTATTAAAAATTCAAACTGTCTCGCCGGCCGGAAGTAAAACCGATCGTTCCCTTTAAATAACCCACTATTCTCGAAACGAGTCGCCGCGAAACGGGTCACTTTGCTGGGGCACGAAAGGGGTGGCCTGGTTGCCTCCAGCGACGAGGAAAGCGGCTAGAATCCTAACCCGAAACTCCTTCGGTTCTCGTAGACGTGCACAACGTATCTTCTCACAGTTGGATCCGGTCGAACCGGTGCCACGTGCACCCCGTTAGGCGAAAGAATTTATCTGCTCTGTCCACCCTTGAAGCGAGGAAGACCCCCAGTGAATCGCGAGGGACCCCCAGCAAGTTCTTTCGCATCCTTTTCCCTCGAACGCGAAGAAAGGACCCCCCCTTGAACCAGATGGTAACCAATCGACGATACCGTGAGGATTTCGCGGAGGAAAAATCTTGATTTCCGACCAATCGCGTGTCCCTTTGCTCGAAAGCGTTTCGAGTACGTTGGACGATCGGATGGACGATGGCCTTGAAAAATGTCGAGCACGTGCGTTCTCCTTTCCGATTTTTATTGCTCGCTTCGAACCCGAAAATCTGGACCAGCAGCTGCTCGCTTCGCGCCTTTTCCTCTTTTATTATTTTCTTCTTCTTCTTCTTCTTCTTCTTCTTTTTCCTCTTGTCTTGGTATCTTTATATTGTTCACTGTTGTCGCTGTCTCTGTTGAATGTTGGTTCGTTGTTTCTGGTTAATCGTGGTACGTTGGACGCTTTAAAGGGACGCCTAGCTTCCTGTTTCGATCCACGGCTCTTCCGTGATGAATCGCGACGATTTAAATTTTAAACCGAAACGAACATGCTAATGGCCCTCGCGGCCTGTTTCTCCTCTTGTTCGACGCCTTGGTTCTCTCTTTCTCTGGGTCACGGAGGACCGTTGGTATTCAGACGGGATTCTCGGCGATGAACACGTACCCTCGATCGTTTTGTTTCGTTGTTTTCTGCGCCGCCCGCTGAATTTTCGTTGCTCGATGTTACGTCGGAATGTTATTGGTTGGGGAATAATCGGGATCTTCGGGACGTGATCTGAAAATTGTATTTTGTTTTATATAATAAAAATAATAATAAAAACGAAATATGTATGATAAAATATATCATACAACGGAGACGAACCTTGATCTACCAAAGATCTCTTAAAATTCACTACAGTAAGTTTATAAAATTTCTATAACAAATTAGAAATTGGTTATTTTCACTTTGGCAGTTCCGTAACAAAACAAAGATACCATTTCCATTATAGAGAAAAGAATGATCGGAAATGATTGAATCTTCAAGAAAGAAATGTGATATTATTATAATAACTAAATAAAGTAACCATTGGTATTTTCTTAAACGATGCATATTTAAAATTTGACTTCGCACGTGAAACTCGACTTCCCCCGAAATATTGACCTAATTAATTCATGTTTATTAGAATTATCTTTTAAGCTAAAATATGGAGAACAAGCGCGTGAAAAGCTGTAGAACACTTATACTCGTGAAAAAATTTACATATTAATTTTACATTAATAACGCATTTCTGAGACGTGGTACATAGTCTACATTCGCCTTAAAGTATTCAATAATAATATTTTAAAATTTGAGAAAGATCGGTTCACTAATTCTTGCGTTTTGCGCGAATATAAAACTCGGCTCTCTCTTTATATAATAGTACAAATTTATGTCGTGCCCCAGACACTCCGAAGAAGACGAAAATGCAGGGTTCCTGAGATGATTTCAAGCAACCTTTTCCTTTGCGAAAATGTCAAATTCGACACCGTTAACGAGTAACTAAAGAAAGACACTGACCAATCACACAACGTGCTTCGTTTGGCTTATTCGCTACATTTTATACGCGCACAAGTTACACGAGCGACGTATTAAAAATACCACAACCGTGATCGCGAACGTATTAACTCCACTTATCGGCCACGTTTCCTTCATCGAACCGTTTCGTCGATCAAGCAAATTATTTCTGAACTTTGCACGAGGTTCGCCGAACGGCTAAGAAGCCGGCGTGCCTCTTGAATCGATCTGTTCCCGAGGGGAGAGGTTCGTGTACACGAGGAATGATCGTTAATGGAAGATGTAATTGGAAAATACTTGGCGCGCCTCCGTTCAATTCGCCTCCGTGTTTGTTTGCGATACCGTGCCAAGCCGCGGCGAGTTATTGCAAGAATCCTGCTACTACCCGCCACCATAATCCTGCGCGCTATATAAACTTCCTGTTCCCTTGCCTCGGCATCGTCCTGTAGGCTTTCGCGTCGACGTCGCCGCCGTCTGAACAGAGATCGATGCCCGGTGTACCGGATACCCGACAGCCGATCGACCTCGCGAAATATGCGTTTTCATGGCTGCGAAAAAATGATTTCCTTCCGCCCCGGCGGGCCACGCGCGCTGGCCAGAGTTACTTTAAACAGGGAATATCTAATATAAATACCGTCTCCTCTTTTCTTTATGAGAAAGTCTGTGGAATGGTTTTTGTTGCAGCATTGAAATATTATAGTATTAAGAATGTGTTTGGAATAAGGGTTTTTTTTTTTTAATTTTAAAAGGATGTTTGAGATTTTGAGGGTAGATAATTTTAGTGAGAATAGGGAAATTTTTCTCTGTTTTTATATTTCTTATATTTTTGTATTAAGGATGTACTTGGAAAGGTTTTTTAAGGGTGTTTGAAATTTTGAGGGTAGATAGTTTTAGTGAGAAAAGAGAAATTTTTTTCCTCTATCATATTTGTTATATTTTTATATTAAGGATGTACTTGGAAAGGTTTTTTAAGGATGTTTTTTTTTTATTTTAAAAGGATGTTTGAGATTTTGAGGGGAGAGAGTTTCAGTGAGAATAGGGGAATTAATTTTTCTCTTTTTTTATATTTTATATATGGTAATTGCGTGATTATTAGTAAACTGCGGATTTTTATGCAAATTTATATTTTTGTGAATTGAATATAATTAGAGAAATATGAAGTACTAAATTGCTTGAAGGTTTAGGGAAATATAAATGTTTGAGCTAAATTATTAAGTAGAATCGTGATTTAAAGGTCATATTTTTGCACTGTGATATATCTATTAATATGATCTTTTTTCCAAAGATTTATTATTAATTTTAGTATTTTCTTAATTTCTAATTATTTCATATAAATTTCCTAACCTCAATCTTAATAATTTAATTGCAATGGAAGTATAGCGTGATTCATACGATAAGAAAACTTAAGACCACATTTTAAAAAGCACTCGACGAAAAAGATATGTTGAACTCATTCGATAAACCTTCTTAAATCGTACCAGGCATGCACGGAATATTTAAATTTATCTATGCAAATAAGAGAAATATATTTCAGCCAGCAAAGTCGAGCGTCTTAAATCGTACACAGTAATTCCTTAAACACAGCATAAAGTGTGATATGAAAAAGTTGAAAACTAAAATTAAATATTCCAACTAGCTCCATCCTTTACAATTAAACTTCCTTCATTTTCTTTCCCAAGTAGATTCGCCCCAAAAAGTCGTAGATCCTCTCGCAATACCAAATCTTGACTGCGCCGGAATGCAAAAATTCAACCCAAGGAAGAGCGAAGTAGAACATCGATCGTACTTGAAATAGCATTAAAAAAACCGAGAAATTTAAACCGTTCCACCGAAGGCCGTATTCCGGGCTGAAAAACTGAACTTCTCAATTTCGTTCGCGAGTTTCGCCCGCCATTGTTCCACTCCCATTACGCTCGCGAGCATCGTTAAATACCTCTAAAAGCTATTATCCCCGAAACTTCATCAATCCTTTAACCAACCTTTCCAACTCGTTCTTCCGCCTGTTCTTCCTTCAAAATCAACGAAACCAACCCGTTGGAAACTCCGATCGTCTTCGCCGCCACACACGGCGATCCTAACAGTCGCAGTTACACGCGAAACCCGCAACCCTGGCGTGCATAGTTCAGCGGATAATTTCGCAATAGCCATTTCCGACCGGTGCCACCTTGCTTAGCCATAATCGTCGCTCTTTTCCACCTTGCTAAACTCTCAACCCCTTTCTAACCGACCTCGCTAACACCTTGCCGTGTTCCGGCAATTGCGAACCCAAGCCAGGGGAACCGTTTTGTGGCTTCGTGACGCTTTCCCGTTCAGGAGCTCCAAGTCGGATTCGATTTCTACGAGCGGACAGAGTTGGATATCTAAAGAGAAAACGATCTTCAGAGACGGATACGTAATTGGGAGTGGAGCGTGAGCGAACGAGACACGGAAAAGGGGATCGAGAACGACGCGGGGGTTTGCAGTGGGGTGGTGGAAGGGATGAGTCGCGCGTGGACTACAAAGCTCGTCGAGAATACTCTTGAAAGTGAATACTGGTATCCAATTGCAAGTACCGGGCCGCGTCTCTAGTTGTTCAAAGTGTGCATAACAGCCGGGTAAGGGTAGGAACTAATTGGCAGGTTGCTCTCAAGAACATAAATACGAGGCGAGAGGATCGTGAACCGGTGGCAAAAGGGGGACAGGTGCGGGGGTGGCTTTCAGAGACGAGGCGGAACAGAAGGCCTTCGGGGAGTCCCTCGTTGCCACGAGATGACGAAGTGCCTCGCAGGCTTTGAAGCCTGCCATTCTTGCCGGACCGACGGAGAACGCGAATATTGGATAACGGGGTTGCGGATGTATCGATTCCGGACGGTGCTCGAACAAAATGTAGCGAGAGAAGTGCGGGAGGGTGGGACGTCTTTGTGATTAACGGTGTTAGGAGGAGCAACGTTGGGGGAGTTTGGAATGTAAATGCAATTTCTGGTTGCTTTCGGACGTATTACAAGGCTTATTGATTATCAGGAGTGGTTACAATTTTTAATTAGCTCATCTCGTTTCGTAATAGTTTGGTTTCATAAATTTGGAGAAGATATTTTACACAGGTTTTACTTGTTTAGGGAATTTTTTAATGTATTTTTGCTTCGATATTGAAGGGTGCGATTTTTTACCGATTGCTTGCAATATTTGGGATTGAAATTTTTTACAAGGAGTACTGATGAAACTTAACCCTTTCACTGTAGTATAATTATTCAAGCAGTGTTGTGTCTGTGAAATAAAAATTAACGGTACTGGAAATTAAATATTTAATATATTTTTAATTATATCAAGTTTATATACCACTATAGAAACTGTTACTAGCGAGAGTCAAACCCTTGTCTTATTTTTTTCTATGTCGAATGAAAAACACTAAAATATTATAATTTATATTCCCTAGTTCTCAATTTTATAGATTAAATTACGGTTAAGAATAAAATTAAACTTAACCGCAAATATACTGTGTCTTCGTTGCGTATGGACCATAATAGTCACCACGAGTGACTCGTGGTTTGTAAAGCAGGGGGTTAAAGGGTATNGATCGCAAATATACTGTGTCTTCGTTGCGTATGGACCATAATCGTCACCACGAGTGACTCGTGGTTTGTAAAGCAGGGGGTTAAAGGGTATTATTTTTTTACCCAAACTTAATCTCGCAACCTTCTCTTTTCCATCAATATTTTTAATCCCACCTTCATCTCTCCCATCCAAATATTTTACTCTCTCCACCCACACGTATCCACCGCCGACAAACAATTTTCTTTATTTTTTTTTTTTTTTTTTTTTGGTTTCTCCGCCAATGCATTTATCGTCGGGACCGCATTACTTCCGAAATCTCGTTGCAAATCTCTCGGCAGCAGACACACGAAAAAATTACTATAAAAGCAGACGCGATCGTTTCCTTTAACGGTACACCCATTAATGTCGCGTCACCGGGTTTTTTTCGGGCCAGAAACAACGTCAAATAGTGGCATGACCGGCAACGCAACCGGTACACCGTATCTATGTGTGTATATATACACGTTCACCAGGCTCATGTATATTCGTTCGCGGAATGGAATTACCAGGGGATCGTCCAGATAAAAAGCGGCCGCGTATCGCAGGGACACGATCGATAAATTTAACCAATTCCAAGCGGCGCTTTATGGACTCGTTATACGACTGCTATCGTAATTATCTCCATTTCGAATTTATACGTACGCCCGCGTGGATCCTTTAATCTTGTCGGCTACATTCGTTCGTCGCCCGTCGACGAATTACTGTAACGCGCGTCGTCGCGTTATTAAACCGGGACTAAAATGTCCCTCGGATCGGTGCCAACGAACAATTTGACGTTTGCAAAAAGGAAAAGGCTTAACGTGTCATACGTTCCTCGCTGATACCTCGATGACGACGACGATGATGCGTTGCTGCGAGAATTCCAAGAGAATTTCGATACATTTCTGTGGATGTTCAAAATGATTGACGTTCAGGGAATTCATTTGATGTAATTGTTGATAGGAGGTTTCAAATTTTTGCTCGATTTTTTTTTTTCAAACGCGTACGTGCGATAATCTGAAAGGAAAGAAAAGAAACGTGGAATAGAGGATTAGTTATTGCTGAAATTAAAAGGAGTGAGAAAAAATCGGTGACGAGTTTTGTGTCATAATTATTAGGTTTCTTTCTTGTAGCTCGTAAGATAGGTTTGTGTAAATTTTAAGCGATGCTTGTGTAAAGTTCTTTTTTCTTTAAGATGTGATTTTGTTATTTTCGTAGAGTTCGTTCATAACGTTTTGAATTTAAAGGATATTTTCGATAATAATTGAGCTGGAATTAAGGGATTGAAGTAACTAAACCACATTCCGCGAGTCACGCAATTTTTGTTTTATTTATCGGGGACATTCATGCAAGAGTGAATCGTACGGTTGCTGAACGTTCGAAAAAGAATTTTTTCCGAGGGAAATAAAAATACTGAACCAAAAAGAGAAACGGAACGAAAGGCGGAAGAATTTATGGTCCGGGGGAACGAAACTGTGAACTAATCGGAATTTCGTGCGGTATAAAAATACTTGAACTACGTCACGTAATTAAAACCGGTATCTTCGGATGATTATTGTGCGACAACATAATTCTTCTACGCTATCTTTCACATTGGTCTGCTTGTAAAAATTTATTTATAAATTACTCTACTCTGATAATCTCAGGATCTAGTAAAACAACATTTACGAGCAAACTACTTAACAGAAATTTTGTTTGCTTATTGAAAGAAAATTACAATTGATTACAGTTTCTCGCTANATCTATCCTAATCTCCCTCCTCCCTTTCGTCTTTCTCTCTCAATTAACCCTCTTCGTTCACTTTCTCTTCTCCCCTGCTCATCTGTTTCCTTTCCATCCTTCCGCTTCTTTTCCAGTCTCGTTCCATCTCGCTTGACTTTCCCTCTCTCCCCCTTTTTCTCTCTCTCTCTCTCTATTTCAACCACGCACACGTACACACACCCTGGCTCGACCTCACCCCATTGAACGTGCAGGCGCGTTTCCAGCGCGTGTAACTTACAATCGCGTTATCCCGGTTGAATTTTTACAAGCGCTCACAGTCGTGCCGGAAGAATCGGTCGTGGAAGCAAGGGAAAACTAGGTCGAGCGTACTGACGTCAATTTTTTGAAATGATGTTATAGACGCTCGCGTCTGCTGAGCTCTTTTTGCCTTCTCTCACTCCTCTGCTGCGCTCTTCTTTTTTCTTTTTTTTTTTTAATTGCTACTGGCGGGACGACTCGCCATACCATACAAAGGGAACACGAGAAGGTACGCGTGGATGAGATATAATTATGCTTGGTTTTATTACTCGGATCATTAGGGAATCGTAAATGTGCGCGTGTTATTCGAACACCCTGTCGCTCTTTAATTATGTTAGATATTTCATACGTCTTCTCGATGAGTTCGCGGCTCGCGTTGCTGTGAATAGAAACATGAATTTGTAGGTACCACGAGGCGCAGTTGGAATGTGTAAATAGTTCAGACTACCCGATATTGTTATTTCGTCGATATCTTCGGTTAAAATCTCGTAAAATTAACCCTTAATCGGTTTGGCGAGATCTGACGTATCCCAATTATTTTCTGCTTAACACTTTAACAACCGGGAGCCTATTAATCGACTTTTTGCAAGCAACGCTCATCGACCGGGAGTTTATTAATCGGCTTTTTACAGCCAACGTTTATCTACCGCTTGCTGCTTAATATTAACATGAATATTAAAAATGTTATTAAATTTAATTATCCTACGATAAGAGAAACGATATACTAAGCATTCTCACGAATTTCGATTTAAAAACAGAGTTACAAGAAGCCAAAACCGCGCCGATGTTAGCGATGTATCCGCGCTCGAATGTACCGGTCGATAAAGTGTTAAGCGTTGCATTTTTTATACATATATTTTTTTAAGAAAAGGATTCAACTGTGTTTCTGATAGGAATATTAATACTAGTAATTTTAAATAAATTTTATTTGTACATAAATAAGCGTCTCTTTAAAAGTTCCGCTTCGTCAATTAATCATTGCTTGTAGCGCACGAGTAATAAATAGCAATAGAATAGAAAACCAATGTAAAACAATATCAAAATGATTCGTAACAACAGGGAACAATGCTCGCAGCTCTATTTCGCGTTGCTACGAATAACCTGAAGCCCAAATCGCTCCACCATTAACAGCAACGAACCATGATCCCTGCGTTAACTTCCCAACATTCGCGAACCAGCGTAACGACATCGAGCTCATCCAGATCGAAATTTAAAAAAAAAAAAAAAAAGAAAAAAAGCAGAAAATAAATGGAAAAAAAAAAGAAAAAAAATTCACGGAGAGGCTATTTCGTCGGGTTCGACAGTTTTCAGCCACTTAGCCCGGCTCGGCGCTGAGTAACCGGCGCTTAATGTTCCGCGCGCCGCGGTTATTAAAGAGGATTACGGCCTTTAATAATCCCGTTTCCGCAAAAATTTCGCGGCGCGCTCGAATTACCTTCGCAGCGGCCAACCAGCGTGCTCGGTCTCATTGTTTTGCCGACCATTTGTTTCTGCCTGGTGTAACGTTCGCGAAAATGGAAGCTCGTTATTACGGCTCTCCCCATTGTTTCCGTGAAAAGGGACAGAAATAGAGGAAGAGAGGGGAGGAGAGAAAGAGGGAAACACGTTCGAATCCTACCGAAGTTCGCCTCGTTTCGAATTTTTTTTCTCTCTCCTCTCCCTCCTGATCCCCTCTTCTCTTTCAGCGCTGTGGAAATCTCATCGGACACTTGTCGCCAGCGACGTTTCGCAGGGTGTCGTGGGCCGTTCATTATTAGATTTACCCGTTCGAAACTCGCGAAAGGGGTTGGACGAACGGCAACCCTCCGCTTCTTCCTCCCCTCCGTCGAACAATCGCCTTTTTAGCAGCTCTCCTAAGGGATTCCACGCGGCCCTGTCTAACCTGTTTGCTCGGGGTCCAAAGGATGCGTGGACAGAGGGAACATCGGGAGGATTTAAAAGCTATGATAGTGGATTTCTGTACCGATAAGAAAATGCAGCGAAATTGAGTGCATTATGTTGGAAATTACGATAGATGCGAGGATGTAGAATAGCGGTGACAGAAATTGCATCGTGTGAGCTGTTGATAAGAAGCCATGACCACGAGCTTCGGATGCTTTTCCAAAATTGATAATCATACGTAAATGTGAAATAATTGATGTGACATCGAACCTACGCGATGTAATGCAGCGCTGTTTGAATCAGATTATTCGAAACTATTAAAAGATAGTGTTAATAGAATTTAGTACAGCTACGGAGTTTGTAATTTGTCTGAATATTCGACGGATTGTGTTCTTCAGAAGCTCACTGCTATATAAGCTACTGTTTAAGAGTTCGAGGTAGCGCTATAGATGTTGCGACTACTGTTTTTGTATAACGCGATTCGTCGCGCAACGCTGTGCAGGATATCTCAGCTGATGGAGGCAGCCAAAGTATAGGATAAAAAATTGTATGCTCCTTTATTAATAAGTACTAATGATTTTGAGAAAAACTTGAGAAAGATTTTCCTGCTTCAAAACCGATTAAATAATACTGTAAGAATTCTTCGTGTAATTTAGTACTAGATTTACGGGATCCATCAATTCGACGCAGTTCACATTTCGTGCATAAGTTTAATAAGAAAATGTAGACTCGAAATGAAATTTATATGTGTTATATATAGAAATGTGCTAAATAAATCTCTGCTAATAAAAATCGATTTAAAAGTGAATTAAAACAAAGGTGGAACTTGAGTAGTCTCCTTCAACTGAAACACCCGGTAAAATAAAATGCGAGAATTAAAAAAAAAAACTGTACTAACTGATAGGACATAGAAAATGAAAGCTGATACGATGACAGTAATTCTTTTTACATTATTTAAAAAAGATTTTATATATCCGGTTACTCATATTTTGCCCAATTCGTCACGTGATACTATGCTCTTTTTCCTCTTCAACCGTGAATAGCGCAGATTTTTGACGGATACCATTGACGAAGTTAATTAGAATATTCCTATCCGAGTCGTTTTAATCGCGTGTGATGCAATCTGAATGAGTGATAATTGGGAATCGCGGTGTTGCAATTATAGTTCTGTAATGGACCGCCGCTGCTAGAATTAATTTAAGTTAATGATTATCATGCCGCGATAAAACGAAAACGGGCGAGTGTTAGAAGTGTATAATCGTTAACGGATTCGTGCAAGTGCGACTGATAACGCGGCAACTGTAATACGAGTGTTAATTGCCTGTTTAAATCAGCTTTAAGTGGAAATTCAACGGGAATAATTAATTCGATTTGTCATATATTTTATCTTAATTCCTTATTATACCAGCTCATACTATTGTTTATTAAATGATGAATGCGAGGTATAATATCGTACGAAATTACCTTGTTCGTTTCTTTCTTTTTTTTTTTTTTAATACAAATTTTACGATAGATGGGCAGAAAATGTAATTGTATAGCTGAAGTAATGTTCAATGAATGGAAAACTTATAGTTATAATATTCAAATGAAACATGGATCGTCTATCCTATTGTCGGATCAGTACAGAGCTACGACACTTCAGATGTAATTTAAAAAAGAATTCATTTTCTATTCTATGCATCTACAAATATAAAATAACCCTTTAGTCTTATTCTTGAAAGTCTGGAGTGTATTAAAACGAACAATTTTTATAAATCATTATTAGATACATCAACCTTTCAATTTTCAAAAGTTACGAACTGCTTTAAAATAAACCTTCTGTCTCAATCTTTAATATTTCAACAATATTGCAACGAACAATTTTTATAAATTGTCATTAAACACATCAATATTCTCATTTTTGAAAGCTACAAACTATCTTAAAATAAACCATCTATCTTAATTTCTAATATCCCAACAATATTGCAACGAACAATTTTTATAAATCGCCATTAAACATATCAATACTCTAATTTTTTTAATCTACAAACTACCTTAAAATAAACCTTCTGTCTCAATCTTCAATGTCCAAACAACATTAAAACGAACAATTTTTATAAATCACCATAAAACGCATCGATCTTCTCATTTTCGAAACCCCAAAGACTACCTTAACATGGAAGCGTTCCCAAGAAAGCAAACTGGAAACAGATCTCCGTACTTTCCTTCCTCCAACAATTACCTTCGAACACAACCCTCGCTCAAGAACGTAGAAACCAGACAAAGGAAGGACAAAAGGAACCACATTTTTCCTCGACGATTGGTCGCTCGAAAGGCGAAGAGGAAGCCGCGAAAGAAGCGACACAGCCATCAGGAAGAAATCTCTCCGGCAGGTTTTCGATTCGAACAAAAAAAAAATTCCAGCGCGACTTGTTCGTATCAACCCCTTCTCTTCCTGATGCGTGCCACCTTTTTCCCAAAGACGACCCCCAGCAGGAACGGAAACTGGGAGGCTGACCGGTCCAGCGGACTCTGGGAGCGAAAAAGAGACGGAAGGAAGAGGATCCTCCGAGGGACGAACAATAATAGTCTCTGGGGGTCAAGCAGAGTGGGGAAAGACCACCAGCGGCTCACCGCGATTTCGGCAATTTGAACGCGAGTTAGTTGGCCCGCAATCATCACCTAGTAGAGTGCAATACGAGATCCGGCGGAAGTGGAAGCGGCGAAGTTGTGAGAGCCAAGTTTCGCGTCCCCGTGAACTGTGTTGAAATCGCGGGAACACGATCGAGAACGGTGCTCGTTTGGGTTTTCGAATCGCGTTTCCATCGTGGTATCCCGAGAACAAGGAACAGCAACAGAAATAGCACGATCTTTTAATCGCAACCTTCACAAAACTGTCGTTTAGCATTTAGCGATCGAATCGTTCAGTGTTCGCTTGGAGACTGCGTAGAGTTCATCGATGTGACCAAGAGAGAATGAGAGCTCTCGAAGAGAACGGCGATAAAAGTAACACGATCTTTTAATTGTAACTTTTTCTGAACGATCATTTAGCATTTAGCGATCGAATCGTTCGGTGTTCAACTGAAGACTATATGAGGTCCATCGATGTGACCAAAGTAAAAAAGAATAAGAACTCTCGAAGGAAACAGCAATAGAAGTAACACGATCGTTTAATTTCAATCTCCTCAAGACTATCGTTTACCATTTAGAAACAAAATTATTCAGTGTTCGCCTAATGAGTATATACAATCCACCGATGTGACCAAATTAAAATCGAATAAAATCTCTCTAAGGGAAGAGCGCTAAAAGTCACACGATCTTTTAACTCTAACTTCCTCACAACTATCATTTATCATTTAGCGATCGAACCGTTCACTGTTCACCCGGTGACTGTACAGAATCCATCGATGTAACCAGAATAAAAAATTTAAAAAATTCCTCGGAACAGCAACAGTAAATAACAAGATCATTTAAGTGTAACTTCCTCAAGACTGTCGTTTACCACTTACAAATCAAACTATTCAACTTTCATCCAGTGAATATACGCAGTCCATCGATGTAACAAGAGTAAAACAGAATAAGAGCTCTCGAAGGTAACACGTATACACACAATCGAACAATCGACCGTTTCGTTTTCGAAAACTCGTAATCGCTATCGCGGAACGCAATAATTTTTCTCGTCGATTCGTCGAACCATCCGTCAATCGGGACAAAGGAAGCTCCAAACAATAGACAGATATACGCGGGGCCCGCCTCGATGTGATGTCGGGGATTCCACGCGAAAGAGAATTCGGAATACGACGATCGAACGTCCGGACCCTATTGGCAGTTGATTGATATGTTTGCCATTTGCGCGAGCTTCCCTTTTTCACCTCGCATTGAGGATACGTCCGAGGCTTTGGACCGGGAACGTGACTTCGTTGTGATATGGATGGTTATAATCATGCCTGGTATCACCAGCATCATCATCATCATCATCAACATCAGGCGCATCTGGAGCAGCAGTACCAGCACCAGCAACAGCAACAGTTTCAGCCGCAGCAAGGCCAACAGTACAATCAGCAGCCCTATCAGCATCATGCGCATCATCAGTATCCGCAACAGTATCCGCCGGATTATCTGTATCGGTTTTCGTTGCAGGTAAATAATGTTTCGTCCAACCTTGTCCTACGGCGATTTACTAAACGATTCTGTTTTCTTGGGGTTTGATGGTCAAACGAGGATGCAACTGATGGCTTCGAGTTTGGTTGGAACACAATTGGATATTTGTTCGGGAACGGGAATTAATTCTCGCGTTTGGCTTGTGTTACGAATGGGAATATATCCTTGAACGGATGTGTTTTGTTCGATTAGATGTAGAGTCTGCTGGTGTATTTAGCATGACGGTATTTAGAATTTGGAAAATATTGAATTTTTGTAAGTTAGGTATTTTTTTCTTTTTTTTTTCTTTTTCTTTGGTATGTTAAGTTTATTGCGGCGTTAAAGGATTTTTGTTATCACGGAGTTCTGATCTGTGGTATTTATTTTACGATCTTTGTTAATTCAGCGTGGATTTTCGGTAAGTGAAATGAATCAGGTGTGAGAAGAATTAATTTTCGAATTGATTGCGAAATTTATTATCGATTGATCTCGTCTATACCTGAATCGGAATTTGCTGTGCTAATTTTAATTGAAAGTGTTTAATTCGCCTCTTTTTTTGTTTGAGAATTTTTTCAAGTTCTCAGTAGTACACGTGTCCGACTTAAAAATTGTAGTAAAATTTTTTTCTTTAGCGTAAGAAATTTTTAAACAACTATACACCGTTGTAGAAAGTTTCTGGATATCAAACGTCAAGATAAGTTATCGAATACTGTTTCTACTTTATTTTTCTCGCGGTTCTGAGGAACTGTCGAAAGCAATACAGAAAAACAATGATCGGAAACATTTTCCACGGGAAGATCTTTCCTTGGAGAACCTGAGGAATATTTTCTATAACTCGAACAAGCACTTTCGAATCTGAAGGACCATTTATCACGGCAACGATATTTCTTACGGAATGTCGTAAACGATTTTCAAGATCCACCGTATATATTCCTTATTGGCCGGGCCAGCATCGGCCGGGAATTAATCAAACTCAGCAACGTGCAACGTTCGCGAACGCGCCACGTCTGTACAATTTTGCAACGTTCGTTCGACACATCGCCGACATGAACAACCGCATATCGAGCGGAGCAAATGAGCGAAACGCGAAAAGGTGGCACAGATAGATGGACGCGCAGACAGATACATCGGTCGTGTCACGATTCACTCACCAAATGATTTAACCGTGTCGCGGACCGCTAACATAAACGCGTGATTTAAGCGAAACCGATTTTGAAGTACTTCCCTCATCGGTGTATTAGTTTCCACGCGGTAGTGAGAATTATTAAATATGAACAAATTTCAGTCTTCGTTCGTTCAAAAGGGAAATTAAAATTGACTAATATCTTTATACGATAAATTTAACAAAGTTGGATTTAAATTGGAAATTGAAAGACAGATAAATTTACCAAAATTTCGGAATGACAATCTTCGTTATCATTCTATTCTGTAAAATTAAAATTAAAACATCTTTCATATCGGAGAATCGGAGAACTTTTTTTTACACAAGAACAGAAAATTTAGGTGTATAAAAAAATTGCATTCAAAGGATTCCATTGAAGGAGAAATAAAATAAATCTCGAAATCACATAGTAACTACTGAATATTAAATCTTTCGAATTCTTCAACATTGTTCATCTTAAAAAAAATGTAAAAATAAGAATACGCGAATGACAATCGTGGAAACAATTGAAAATATTGCCAGATGCCTCGAAGACACGCATAAACGCGAATAAATCCAGGAATTATAGAACATGGGTCACGTAACGAGGTCAGCCTGCGATAAAGTTCGTTATCCATATTGGAGTGACGTAGCAGGGCGTGCCTTTATCTGACAGATGGCCGGTAGCAGACTTATGCGTTACCTGTGCCCGAATTATGCTTGCGTTATCCCCTGTGGTCGTTTCAGTGGTGTAGCTCGGTAGCGAGGGTGAAGAGCCGTGCTTCTATCGCGCTGAACGTCATCTGCGAAGTTATGATTCCCGGCAGAGAGGCAACCAGCGAACGAACCAGACGGAA
The DNA here is from genome assembly GCA_019453375.1 of Ctenoplectra terminalis. NCBI lineage: Eukaryota > Metazoa > Arthropoda > Insecta > Hymenoptera > Apidae > Ctenoplectra > Ctenoplectra terminalis. The sequence continues at coordinate 746,544 of SMSQ01025892.1, forward strand.
TTTCCGTTCGAAATGCCACGGATCCGCGTCTCTGCTTGTCGCGAATTTCTGACACGGAGATTCGAACTTGTCGCCCGTTCCACGGGATTACGCGTACACCGGCTCGACGATGTCGACGAGCGTAGCCGGCTTTGTTTGTCGTTCGGTTACCGTTTTGTCCAATTACTCGATCGTTGCCTCGATTTTCGTAGACCCCGCCGGACTTTGGGGCGTTACGTCGGAATTTGTCGGAATAATTGAAGAGTATTTGTTGTAGGGAACGAGACAGGTTTGATATGGAAGTTCGGATTCTCTCGATAGGAAAGGTATTTGTTTTTTAAACCCGGATCAAGAGAATCTTTTCGTCGAAACTTCTTTCAATTTTTTTTTTTCACTTTCTTTTATTTTTATTTTTACTTTCTTCGAACTTGCTAGTTGTTTAAACCTTTCGCTAGGAAAGACGTACGCGTGTCCTGAGAATAGTAATCATTTGATAGGATGGTACATATATTTCCTCTGTAGTAGAGAATTATTTTTATTTTTATTTGTAAGTGGTATAGCAGAATTCATTGCATAGAGTATCTAAATTATTAAGTGTTGACAACACTTATATCGATCTGTGAACCAGAAACTCGTTTGGTTCAAAGGGGATGCTGTGATGAAAAGGTTTAATGGATAATTTAGGATTTTTATTTCTTTTTACTATCCACTGCGTGAATAAAAAATTCCTCTATCTGAAAATAAAAACTGGTTATCGGCCTATTAATAAATCAATACTTGTTGATTGATTTATTATAAATCATATATAATAATTCAATAAATTTATAATAAATCAATACTTGTTGATCGATTTATTAATTTTTTTATTTATATTTAATTTTGGACTTATATTTCATAAGATTATAATAAATCAATATTTATTGATCGATTTATTAATAAAACAAAGCTTCGGAAAAATAGCTTAAAATTTGGAAACTAGGGATCAAAATCTTAAAACGTAACACCGCAATCAATAACTGTACCATGATTACTGGGTTAGGTTCGGCTTAGATATCGTTCGAAATGATAATACAAGAAACTAAAATCAGCAACTGCACTAGCACCTCAAAAATCCACCTTCAATTTACAATTCCTTTCTAGCCATGTAAAACGGAGACCATCGTTCCCGTTGTCCAGCGTTCAGAATCGCGCGGTGATGCTAAAATTCTCGCGAATTCTAGCCCACGCCTATCGTTACAAATCTCCACGGTGGTTCGCGTCGTTTGGAAGGCTCGAGCTGGCAGCGGCTACCGACAATCGTAAAAATTCGAACAAAGAGCCCTAATAAAGACGCGTGCGCGACGCGTATCATCCGCGTCGTATAGATACGCGGTGAGTTACGCGCGCGGAGTTATGCTTTCTCTCTTCGTGGCGAACGAGCATAGCCCGCTATCTCCGCGCAGCGTCGGATTTACGACTCGTCAGGCCAGCGCGGGAAAAAGCAGACCAGAAACGCTCGTGATCGTTAAACTGTCAACCGGAATTGCACTCCGGCGTCTGTAAGCCCGTGTATCCGCGCGAATGGCCGAGTTAGCTCGCGCGACGAAGAAGCGGCTTGTAAATCGATCCACTGGCTTGGAAAATATTTTAACCCTCGAATGGCGGATGTAGGATCATTTTAGTCCATCTACGGTGGACCTAGCGATATTTTGTAAAAAATAATTTAACATATTTTAATGTATTTCTAATTATTATTGCTCTTGTTGACTGGTTTCGAGGCCCAGATCCTATTAATTATTCTTAAATATAATGCAGATGATAGTACGCTTTAAATTTTCAATACAGTTCACCATTGAAACTCATGGAATTATAGAATTTTTATTTTTATTGAATATAAAATATTTATTTTATTTTTATTTTGAGACAGAAAGGCCTCGCGTCTGCTTGATTCGTAAGTTTTAAGTTGTAATTATCATTTAATTATTCTTAAATGTAATACAGGTGCAAAGTGTGCTCTAAATTTTCAATAGAGTACACTGTTTAAATTCGCATAATAATGGAAATTTATTTTGACGCAGAAAGACCTTGCATCTACTTGATTCTTAAGTTTTAAATTATGATCTTCGTTTAATTATTCTTAAATATAATACAGGTACAAAGTGTGCTCCAAATTTTCAAGAGAATTCACCCTTCAAATTCGCATAATAATGGAATTTTAGTTTTGGGTCAGAAAGACTCCGTATTCGTTCCCTGCATAAGTCTCAAACAATCTGACTTGCAAGAGTAGATGAATGGATGTATTACCATAATATTCCAAAAATTTCTACATCTCAAAAGCAAAAGATCCCTCTATCTTTTCACCCCTAAGACTATCTCCTTCCAACGCGATAAAAAATTATTTATTCAACTCTAAATCCACATTAAATTTATACACCAATACTACCTGCAATATTAACTCTTTATTAATTATTATTAATATTTATTATTAATAATAATTATTTTTAACCCTGCAGAAAAATGGACCCACGATTCAGGTACCATACGAATTCTTTGCGCGTTTATGCATTAAATTATCTGATGTAACACACTTGCATGTACTAAATACTATTTTTCCATCGCGTTCTTGCTATTTCAAAATATGAACGCAATCCATCGAGTGACCACGGTTGTTCGTGACACGAAATGGTCGTTTTGTGGCTACCGACTATACTCGTCCATAGTTTGTAGCCACAGTCGATTCTTGGCGGGCGACTGTATCCGCTCGCAGCAGCGAAAGGGTTAATACCATAAAGCCAGAAACAGTAGTCAATAACCCAACGAACCAGCGATCGTCGCGAAGTATCTGCAACAGTCGACCATCATAAATTTTCGATTCGATTACCTCTGCATCCATCATTCGTCTGCAGGATCGTCAGAGCGGACACGCGATTTTATCTCGATCGTGGTCCCCGAAAAACGCGTGCGTTGCTCGAAAAAACAAAATCGGCCGAGGGCTGATAACGGTAACGACTGCAGTAACGCGGCCAGCCTCGGAAATAGCGACACGGGCCACGGTAACAATAAAGCGGAACAAGCGTGGCAATCGATGCGACCGATAATGATCGCCGACCCTCCGCGTTAGGCGTCGCAGGCAAAAGCGCGAAACTGAGCACGCTAGATCGCTCGTTCGAGATAATCAGTGTACAATTTTCGTATCGACAACGTGCTCGTCTGATAATCACTGGCCGTGTGCTGGCCTGGTGAACGGGTACGACTGGATGTCGTCTATGGGGTGGTCTGATCGATCACGTAGGTGCACTACTCGCAAAAAGTTTGGAATCACTGCGCGTTCCAAGGAACTTAAAAATTAAAAAGGAAAAGGAATTTATAATTGTGCTATCTGAGAAAAGTTTTGGAAATCTTTATTAGTTTTTTTTTTAATTAATACAGTATTAATACTGATACGGCGCTTGAGTCATTTTTGATGTCATTGAATTTTTCTTTCGTTAAACAATTTTCTGATTTTGAGAAAAATATAAAACAGATATTGACAGTATGCGAGCTTCCTTTTTTAAATTTTATGCTAAAGACACGTTTTTATCGGAATTACGGAATTTTGTTTGTCAAATGAGAGCACTCTAGAATTGATAAAAAAAAATTGGGGGGATTTGATGTAGGTATAAATAGAAAAGTAATTCCAAATTTTAGATACGTTCAATTTCAATTGAGGTCTTCGTATTTTGGCAGAGGACTGATTAGAGGTGATTATTTTTTTTTTTTTTTTTTCTGAGTGGGGAAGAAAAGTTCTGTGAAGCTTATAGTTATTGAAGAATTAGAAAAATGTATAATTTAAATTTCTTTGAGTGGTAATTCTCAGATATTGTAACTGGAGCATGTATCTAGTCACCCAAAAATTACTAAACATATGAATATCCATTGAAAATACATCGACGATTAATCACTAGAAGTATTTTATCTCCCGCTTGACGAGAATAAAAAAAAAAAGTATCCACGATCAAATATGTCACTCATCAGCAATTTTAATCAAAACAAAGATAAAGAAACGTACTTCACCCCGTCAACATCCCCGCAAATCCAATTCTTCTTCCCTTTTATCAATGACTTACAATCCAACAAAAGCACTTGAAGAACAGGAAGGAATCTAAAAGAAAAGTCTATCTGGTACAAGAAAGAGCTCGCTTGAACGCGTTCGAAGTAAATAGAATTAACTCGAAAGAACAGGAAGCTCTCGAGCGAGCGCGTTGCATCAAGAGAGGATGTAACGAAACAATTGAACCAAACAAGAAACCAGACCGAACAAGGTAAAACCATAAACGAGGCGCGAAGCATCAACGACTTGAAAGAGGAGATAAAAATAAAGCCGTGACAAAGAAGTGAGTCGAAAGAACGTGGTAAAATGGATAGTAAAGTAGAAGGAAAAAAAAAACGATCGAGGAGGAGAGTGATTGGTAGCGGCGAAGAAAGCAAAGCGGAAGAACGAGCGGACGCGCTACGGAAAAAGTGAAAAGGAAGAAGAAAAGGGTGATAAGGGTAGACAGGTTGATGTTGCTGGATGGATGCAGCGTTGACGGGATAAAAAAAAGGGCGCATGGGAAGGAAAGAGTCGGGTGGGATTCTAAACAGCAACAGTAATTCGTTCGCTGACAAAAGGCCTGCTTGGAACAATGACGTCTACAATTCTGACCGCGTGTGCCCTGTGCAGCTTATCGAAGTAGCGCGCTTTTCATCGGATTTTCCCGTTTGTTGGGATCGTGTTTAGATCGATCCACCGGCGAGCACTCATCGTGGCCTGGTTGGAAAATGAGGGAAAAAACACGGAGGGTAACTGTCGCTTTGTATTAGCGTGCATTACTTCTTTGTTGGGTATTCTCGATTGGAATGAATGGAGAGGTCGTGCGTGTGGCTTCGTAGAGTGAATATGAGGGATGGATCCGTTGAAAGATTTTATAGTTGAGGATAGGTATTTCTTTTTTTTCTTTTTTTTTCCTCTTTTTCCCTTTTTTTTTTCGTTGATTGATTTTTTTGATCATAGGTCGGTTTGATACGATTCGTGCTCCTTGGGATATTTGTGATCCGGGATAATTGGTAGAAGTAAAATGGTTCGTAAAATAGAAGTATTCTTTGCTGTAGAAAGTAATTTTGATTCTTAAGTATTTTATAAATCGTAAACAATCCGGCGCGAGCTGGAACCTTAACCGGTGAGGCGGCGTCTGACTTATCCTACTGTTTTCTACTTAAACATTACTATTTTCGATTCTTTCGAGGAAAAAAAGGATTTAAATCATTTTTATAGATATATTAATGCTTTGTTTCTGAGAAGAAGAGACAGACAAGTATTTCTTTAAAAGTTTCATGGAACTCATTAGGTTTCGTCTCACCTGTGAAGCATTAACTCTGCACAATTAAAATTTTAGAAAAGTTCGTACGCGATATCTTACATAGCTTTAATAATATTCTCTGATGCGTGTATGTTTATCAAAGTAGAACCGTTCATGGACTGCTCCGAATCGTCCGTCCATAAAGAATGATTCCGCAAAATTTTATTCACCCATTAGATGGTACTATTAATTTTCTCGCGTAACGAATACAGACGTCCTGTTATATCGAATTGTAAATCGTGTCTTATGGACCATTTTCTTTACTACTGGACACGATTCAATTTATGCATCGCGGCCAGTTTTATGGATCATGGAGCTCGTCTGTTCTATTCTTAATTTGGATTCATCCATGCGGATTGCGCGCCCTTTATTACCGAGTTTCGCAGGTTTATTGTGGTCACATCTGATCTAGCCGCCATTTAAGATTCCTTCGCCTCGAATATCAAAGCGTAGCTTGGTCGTTCACGATGTAATGTTTCTATTGTGTTCGATATTTATCGCTGTGTATATTAATGTTTATTCGACCCCTCGTCCAGGAAACCGTGGAATTTTAAGACATTTCAGAAATCGCACTCGAGCGCTCGTTAACTATCTGAAACTGTTAAGAGGATATAATTGAACTCAGTAGTAATTGAGTGTTCAGCGTTGCAGGTTATTTTCGAAAGCTTTAGAGTTCGCTGCGTTACGCTGCTTTTTTTATTATTTATGAATTTTACTTTGGTGTAATTTTAGGTACATGTATTTTCTTTTTAAATGGGAATTTTTATCTCTGATTCAGTGATATTCCACGCACACAAAATTGAAAAATTCTTTTCTAATTTGGAAATTGTTTGAAAATATAAATTTACTGACAGAACAAGAAAATTGTACATAGTTTGAATATACATAATTTTGTTAGTACCGAAGAACAAATATACTGCAAGGATTTTTATTCTAAGATCGATTTTTCAAAGTTTTTAAATTTTCGTCTTTATTTCTTAGATAAGTCTATAATAAATGCAGAAAATAATTAGGTGACCTGTTTTGGGTAGAACACTCTTTACTTTAATCTATTAAGTAAAAAAAAAATTAGAATACATATAAAAAATAATTTGGTGGTCTGTTTTAGAAGGAACACTCCTTAATTTAATATATTAAATAAAAAAAATTTAGAATATATGTAAAAAAATAATTTGATTGTCTGTTTTGCAAGAAATACTCCTCCTTAATTTAACATATTAAATACAAAAAATTTGCTGGCCTATTTTGGAAGGAACACTCCGTAATTTAATATATTAAAAAAGAAAGAAAAAAGAAAAAAAATTCGAATGAACGTATTACAGATCCGCGTAATCGGATCTATAATATAGAACGTTTTGCGTGAAAGCGAAACACACGAATTCCCCGGTTGGAAAACGGACCGGATCGACAAATATTTCTCGCGGAGATTAATGTTTTCCATTATCCGTCAAACGTGCCAGCTCGACAACTAACTTCCTTGCCAAGACTATGTTGTGATTTACAGGGTGGTTCACAGTACATTGCTTCGCGGGGACGATTCAGCGTTTCCACATTGCAATTCGAACCATTCAACACCGGCGTTGTGCGTTCGTTGCAGTATCGGAAAAGTGATATGTGCTCCTCATTAGCAAGTTATCGCCTAGTTTCCTGTCGCTATTCATTGCTAGTTGTTTCAAATATCGACCGATCCGCAAGCTATTTCGGCCAACCCTTCGTCGTTCATTCTCTATTCGATTGTAGGTAATTTGCGTTCAACTATTCGCGTATTCTTATGTTCCGTAAGTTGGTGTCTCAAGAGAGCTGTGATATTTATATTCAAAAATTTTCTACATTTTTCTTCTCTACTATATATTAACTTTATTATTCATGATTTTTGTAATTACAAGGAAAGATGTTTCTTTTATGCAATACGAGTAATTATTTGCTATCGTGATCCAGTTAAATTCCCGAGCATACACTGCCGCTCAAAAGTACCTGGACACTTCCTTAATTCTCATAACTACCTGAAAAAAGTTATATCTTTTATTTATTTAAGAAAATTAAATAACTAAATTGATAATTTAGTACTATTAGAATACATCACATACATATTCGGAATAGAATTTGGCAACAACTATTGTTTAACCCTTTCGTTACGGCAGTCCGCTCCGCCGGAGTGACGCCATTGAACGGGGCACCGAAAAGTGTGCACAATGCGCGTCGGTAGTCTTCGGTGTTTACAAGTACGTCTTTCACATCAAAAATATACGTTTATTAGAATTAATCCAATATGATATAATCAAGAGATACTCTACCGATACGGTAAATTCTTGTTTGCCAACGAAGGACGGCGCTCGTATATGCAAGTTGCCAGATATATACGGCACCCGTAGCGAAAGGGTTAATAATAAAAATATACATTACGTATCACAAATTTCATCAACATGGTAAGTGTCCACGTACATACGAACGACAGTGTGCGTAAATTTCGCTTCGACATACGACACAGAAAAAAAAGAAAACATATCACTCTCTCGAAACGAAAGATAATTTCGACCGAACTAAAACCAGAATTCACCACCATTCGAGTGCCCTGTCGCATGAAGAAATGCTCTCTAAATTCAGCTTAATACTCCAAAATTGTCTCGTCGGCGTCGCAATACAAGAAATGATCGTGCACAGCGCGTTGCAACCTGGTGCTCAAAGGATCGTCGAACGAAGAAAGCTTCCTGCGAAATTACATTTTTTTTTTTTTTCTTTTTTCTTCTCTTTTTTCCCCCATAGCCCGCGTATTTCCGAGTATATCAAATATTCACGAAACAGCTCTTTTGTGCGTGCGTTTCCCCTTGTCAAAATAGGCTCTTGTAAATCATACACGCAGCCCGGGAAAAGATTCAAGTGCGCCGACCCATTTTATATTCCACGTCATACACCGGCTCGCATTATTCGAACGTCAGCGAGATCCTTTGCGTTTTTTTCACGCATTTCACCGATCCCGTTGTTGATTCGACGTCATCGCGATACGCTCGGTGATTACACGAATAACCAAATTTTTGTCGTAACGAAATTTCGTCCGCTTTGTTAACAGTGCGATACGCGATACGTCGAGCGGTAAATTTCATTGAAACAGCAAAATGGTGGATAACGTATAGCCGGAGGAATTTTTAAACGTATTTCGTTGGTTCGAAGGGATTGTGGGTTTAACTGAATGAATATTAAATATGAATAATGATCGGGAAATATTGTACGGCTCTCGGAGGTATATATCCGTAGATGTATATATATTTTTAAATTATATCGCAGAGTTTATTAAGGTGACAGTTAAATGAAACACACAAAATATTAAAGTATAGCGCATAGAATTTGTTCACGAGACATGATATTGGACCGTGAAACGAATTATACTTTGATACGAATAAAATTTTAATTAAAATAATTTTTATACGATTCTATGCATATTTCTCGATGATTAACTGTATTCGTTATTTCAAATGTATATAAAGATTCATCAGTGGATCTAAAGTGTAAATTTTTTCTAAGTATTTGGTTATCGCATAAATAATTTCGTTCCTCGACGCTAATTTTCATTGAATGTGCAGATATCAATATTTGCATTCATTTGTAGTCATGATTATATTGACCATCGTTTTCTATGATTTTTATCTTATCTCTCAAATAGTTTCCGAATTTCTTCTTCAAAAAATTTCGGATGCTTTTACCTGAAAATCTTCTTCGATGCTTATTTTAAGTGGCCATTATTGCAGAATTTTTGTCGTCAATTAAAAAATGCTGTAATAATTGGAATAAGTAGTAATTGGTTGTGGCGAACGTGGTTTGAGTTTCCAATTTTAATTTCTAGTTTTTCGAACCCTGTATCACACGCAGCAAAGACGACCTTAGAAACAATTAAAAACATGCAACATTTTTTTTTTTTTAAATAGATCATCAAATTACTCAACAGACGGGAAAAGATCGTGAAAAATAAATGTCATAATAATTCCCGATAAAAATTAGTGTGGAGGATCGACGTTACTTATGAGATAACCTAATATAACATATACCACAGCAATGACGTCAACGGTGTCAGATTTTCTCCTCTATATTTATACTTAATTTAATTACATTCCAAATAAATAAAATCTCTATATTAATCAAATATTAATTAAAACAAATTTCTTTCTTGCTAATCACAGCGACTGACCTACGAATATCGCGCGGTATGTATAAAAGGTTTTAGTCAAAGCACTGAAACAACAAAACAAAGAACGTGTTCCTTCATAAAAATTCGCCACTGTCTACTACAAACAAAAGCCTCCATCCGCAAAAAAAAAAAAAAAAAAAAAAAAAACAAGCATCCACCAGAATAACAATTCCGCTCCACCAAAATACCTCGAAACGTGAAGAATAATTCTCGAAGCGAGGTGAAAGCATTTTCTGTTACGCTCCTCTAACGAGCTTAACGGACACGTGTATCCATATTCACGCTTATATACGTACACGAAGAAGTTAAAAAGGAACGCGGGGGTGGTCGACGGTGGGCGGGTGAGTTTTGCAGCGCGTAATTAGACACGTCATCCAGTTTATGTAAAGACGTTAAACTCGAACTCGAGATAAAGAGGTCGACCCTTTCAACGTTCGTGGAGCGTCGAGAACCTCGTCCATTCGCCCGAACGAAGGTTCGCCGGGCTAAATTGAACGATCCTCTTCCGGGCTGGTCGTCCGACCAGTGTTGAAACGGCGTAACGCATCCACGTCGCACAATTGCCGCGCGCAGTGCATGCGAAATGCGGCTGCGGATCGTCCAGGCTGGTTAAAGTTTTCCCGCTGCAACGTCGTTCAGCCACGAGGAAACAGGAAGAGGACGCTGAATTAACGAGCTACAGAAACGTTAGCCGGTTTAAGACTGGTCAGGCTGTCCTCGCTGGACAAGCTTGTGTAACTGTGAACGAATACCGAGTTTTATTTTACTGGCCGGAATGGTTGGGGAGAATAAGTAGCGTGAGCTGTTGATGCGGATGTTTTTGACATTGGGTGCTGAGCTGGGTTAGGTCTTAATCCTTTTACGGAACATTTTTTGATTACGAGAAAAATTGTGTAGAAGACTGGTAACAGATGTAACAAAGAGGTTTTCTTGGATGGTTGCCTAGAAACTTGCATGTTTCTTGTAAATGGTACTTCATCTTTGTATTCAAATTGGTTAGTGTAGTTTTCTAGCTGGTGTGCTATTTTCGTAGTTTTCTGGAACACTAGTGTTTGGAAGAACACTGGTTAGGAGCCACTGGCTTAGGTTGTTGAGGAATGATTGAGTAAATTAAATAAGTGGAGTTTAATATTGGTGCATATGGTAATAATCAAATTAACACTGAAAATATATTCTTACAGGACAAAAAGTTAAATGAGATGATCTTAAATAGTAAATAGGGATAAGAAAATGCGCGATTAACCCTTTGCACTAGAAAGACACATTTTTGGGATACCTATCCCGAGGAACAGAGAATGGATTTTGGCGAGTGCTTTCTAAAATATCGCGCGGAGCAAAATTTGTAAAAACACACGAAAAGTTGAAATAAAATAATTACATTGTACGCGATTCGAGTCGCTGCGTTAATCCAACTAGTGAGTGAGTCACCTCTCGAGTGCAAAGAGTTAAAAATAAAGAACTTTTACTTCGATTTTAAATTACTTTCACATCATAGAAGCTAGTCCAAGGTATAAAACGGTTTGTCACACGTCTAAATACTTCCAAAATTAATATCGAACTGTTCTAAGCAAAAGACTAAAAGATACTGCGACCCAAACCGAGCCTCTGTCACTCGTCAAGAGACACGCAGCCCGAGCCATAAACCAATCAAGAACGCCTACGATATTAACTTAATAAAACAAAGCGGTCTAGAATCTGGTCCCCGGTAAGAGAAATAAAAATGGTCGAAATTCGTCCATTAGTCAAGAAACCATCGCCACGAATCATTGCGCTTAAAAATTTCTTAAAAATAGTCCGTTTTCATCCCGACGAATTTACGAGGATCCCAAACGGCTCGTGTTAAGCTCCGCCCGGTCGTCGAATTAAATCGGTCGATTCGAGGTTGAAGCGAGAACAATGGGAATTTATGGGACTTGCCTCGCTAGTTCTCAAGGTACGCGCGGGACGATCCTATTGCGAAGATCTACGAGACAATCGGTAATTTAAAGAACAAGCTGCACGTGACGTGACGGGCGCCAGAACATTACGGGAGCTGAGCACCGGGTTCGTAGAGAACTCCTGACCTAATCTCAGGATCGTTTACTTCTGCCTGGAACATTATGCAGATGATCCCGGCGCTCGGTCAAATAAGGGACATCTGCTACCGGGCCACGTTTGGCACTCGTACCTCGTCGGCAAGATTAAATCGTGAACCGAATATTTATGACGCCGTCGTATTTATTATCGTCGACGTAACGCGATTTCGCGAGCTAAGGAACCGAGACGGAGCCACGTATCTCTGCATCGCGCTTGATTCATGGCCCCCTTCTTGCCGACGATGCCTTTCGACGAACCGATGGCTTTTCGTGTTCGGAAGATTTGTGTGCTTGTCGTTTGGTAATTTCGATGCGGGCGGATTAAGTTGCATCGAAGCTGAATTTGAATCTGCTGAGCAAGGGAATTGGTATTAAATAGGCGATAGGTTTATTTGAAAATAGATGTAGCGATGCAAACGAAGGGGCGAATCAACTGGCGAAATTTTTGGTAGTGAAAAAGAAACGTAGATATTTGAGAGAACAAAGTAAAATGCAGAGTAGGATTTGGAATCGGAGTTTTTTTTTTTAATTGGTTGTTTTAAGTAGCATCAGTTGCTAAGTTGGGTTATTGGCGACTCGGTCTGTAGAAAAAATGTTCTTGGCGAATTCAAGTTTGTTGGAGAAGTTTTGTATTTTTTAGAAATTTTATTAGTTACTGTGTTTTATCTTGGTTAGCGTTTTTTCGAACACAGTGGTCCATGTCTTCCTTTTGGCTGAGAATATGGCGCAGGAGAGAATGAGGGGATCACAGATTGGAATATTTGTAAGAAAATATAGAAATGAACAATCTTCCGAGAAGTTTCATAGAGTTTCTTAAACTTCAACTCGCGAATTAAGGGTTGAAATTAAATATCGAATAATATTATTTCGTTTTCAGTGATTAATCTAAAATAAAATATATTCATAAATATATCTTTCTGGCAAGGTGTTATAATATTTATTAAAATATTTCGGGGATTTTAATGTAGAAATATTGACAAATTTATTTTCCACAAAAATAGTTTGAGCTCCTCCACAATTTTTTTAATCCATTAAAAAGATATTCTCAGTTTCGTCAAATGATTTTTCCTGTTTCTGCAACAAATTTTCCTCGTGCAGTCGAAAGATTTTCCTGACTTCTCCCAGGAGAGAATCTCTCGATTCCACGAGTCTTTTCGATATCTTTAAAGAGCGTTTTCCATACATTCGAAATATCTCGGTTTCTTGGAATCTTTCGAAAAATCGTTTATCGAACTCAGTCCAAAATGGTTCTCTGTATATATGCAAAGAAAGTCTACATGTTTCATTCATAACGTACTATTTCCTCATACATGTTCGATCACAGCAGCAGTTTTCTTTAGAATAACCATGTTTCAATGGGTTTTATCTTGCATCGTAACGCCACGATTCTGAAAACAGTATACGAGACTATAAATTCGAATGTGTGAGACGAATGAAAAATGATAGCCGTGGTATAATCTTTTTAAGAAAATAAAATACCGTAGCTCTTGGTACGGTGCGTGTGTGTGTATGTCGCTTCTCTTGTAAAATTTAATTTTTGTTGGAAAACAAATTAATTTTATATTGGACAAATCTATTGTCCTTGCGTATTCCTTTGATATTCAAAAAATTAATCACATTCCATTAAACGAAAACAAAATAAACAACTAAATAAATAACAAAATAAATAACAAAACAAATCACGAAACAAATAACAAACTAATAAAATCGTTGAATTCTCAAAACCGCCACAGCTCCATAATAAACCCAAATAAAAAATTAAATTCCTTTTAACCGAACACGACGTCCCACGACTCTAACCGACGCACCTCGATCCGTCGAAACCTCGACGAGCACACTTCTGAGAAATGGGCGTCGCGACGGCTTGCCAGCTCCCACGTGCACCGATCTTCGTCGCGGACTCATGCATCACCGCCATAATAAGCCGGTTTAAATCCGCGGAGGCCGGGTCTCCGATGTAGAAAACGTTATGCAGATGATCCGAGGCGGCGCAGAGGAGGCATGTGCCAGGAAGCCACGCCTGGCACTTGTGTCCCTTGTCTTCCGGGCGAGATTGAACCGTGAGCCGAATGTTTATGGGTCTGGCGTAATTACCGGCTAGGAGGTCGGCTAACGTGCCGCTGGCATCAACGTCGACAGCCGCGGAGGTGGAGAAGCCAGCCGTGGTTATTGTTCATAAGCTCAGGCGCCATGTGTTCGAGAAATTTATGCGCTGGCTGAACTGCACCGGTGAATACCGCGTCTCGTGTCTCGAGCACACAACCGTCGAGAAGAGTGTACCCATTTCTGCGTGTGGACGCGCACACGTTCAACCGGCCCATGATGCACTGGGTCTCTGTTTCTCTGTCTTCCCTCGCGAGCTGGATTTGTCACCGTGGACCGATAATGTTCACCGAGGTCGTGTTTACTTCGCCGGTTAGCGCCCGAGCCACCCTTCGCCGCTTCCAACTTCCTTGACCCGCGCGATGAATCATGATGTCGCGCTGGATCAAGATATCCACCAACGCTTTGTTTCGTGTCCTCTCTCAACGGATTGCTCGGATATTTGGGAGTCTTGTCTTGTTAGGCTACGTTGCTCGTCTTATTTGTGTATTATGTTTTTTTTTTTTTTTTTTTTTTGTTTTTTGTTTTTTTTTTTTTTTTTTTTTTTTTTTTTTTTTTTTTGGTGATTGGTGTAGAATTTGGGGTGGGTGAGAAGAGAGGGTTGGTTCTTTTGTTGTGGAAGGATGTGGTGACTGGGTTTAATGATGAGTAGATAGCGGGTTTTTATGCAAATTGATGTGTTTTTAAATATAGTAGAAACAGTGGAACTTTGGTTGAAAGTTATTTCATGTATCAAGTATTATGTGGAGCACTGTAATTTGGATACTTTTGTAGAAATAGTAGTGTATATCGAAGTACTTTTGCAGTGGTTGACTTAAAATGAACTAAAACTATGTTTCTTCGGCTCTTTTATATTATTTTCCGGCTGAAGGCCGAACCAATTGGAAACGAGGTTCGATGGTATTGGTGCGGCTGAAAATTTAAGACCTAGGTTTTATCAGGGGTCTCTTTCTCTCGCGCACACACCAATCCGTTCTCTACCCACACCTGTTGTACTTTTTAAGTTTCCTATAAGTGCATAAAAATCCTTAGTTTGGTAATGAGCGATAGAAAAGGGAGGTGTTAAAAAATGTTTGATGAAGATGACTGGAAAGTGAATTAAATGAATGCCAGTAATGATTGTTGGTTTAGAATTTTTTTATCGTCAGTCCAGAATTAACTGGATGGATTATAATAGTTCAATGTCAGGTATTTATTAACCGATGTGAAATATGAGGAACGTGATTAATTAGTATGCGATAGGTTGAGTAGATTAATAACATCCGTAAATGGTACAGAGTTGTTTAAGTCACCGTGGAATCGTAGGATATTTTTTCAATTTAATTAATTAGTGTAACTTATTCGAGACACGAGATCGATGAATTCCTTTTTTTTTGTCTGAGACTTTTTTGTCTATCTAACTCAATAATTTCAAATTAAAATATAAGCTCGTCTTTGTACACGAATTATTTCTGAATAATACAAAATGCATCGGTAAACATTAATGATCAGTAAATTCCAACGTACAGGCTTATTTCAGGCTAAATTAGATTCAATTTAAGAATCTTCTGTTCCCTCGTAGGGTATCACACAAAACTCGAGTTCGATTGGTTACCGAAGCGAAAGTATCTTCATCTTAAATTTCCATCGCATCGAGAAGTAGGAACGAACGAGTCTCAGACGAGCTGGTACAAATAAAACCAGTAATTATAAAAGTTTAAATATTCATAGCTTTGTGAGAAACGAAAAACACGAGGCGGAGTCGGCGTAAAGTTTGAAACGTGCCCGTACCAATCATAAACTTTCCACAAACCCCGGAGCATTATTTATCAAGGAAATTCGAGAACCGTGAAACGCCAAGGCCGGAAATTAACGTTGAGCCCCGTGTTTTCAGCATAATTTGTTTCCATCGCATAAAAGTCAAACTTTTTCGCGAACGAGATGCTGAGAGGTAGGGCGTTTAATTAAAACGTACTTTTTCGAAACTGACGACAACCTTAATATTTTCGCCAACGTCGATGCAAGTTCGAATTGAAGAAACGAGTAATAAATTTTCATCAATTCACCGACTATAATCTTCGAAAAATTAATTATTGTACATTTTGTTAATAATTGTGCACTTTGGATATAAATATTTACTTTTCTGAATTTTATAAAGAATCTAAAATTCTCAGAGTTCGTTGAAAAGTATTGCTTTAAGTCGGAAATAAATAGTACTTATTATTATTAACTAGATTTATTCTTTTAAATATAGTGTTGGCTTTAAGACGCATTTGGTGTCTCGTAATATCGCAATAGGGTTACTTTCAGCTCGTGTAACTGTAGTTTATGGTAGAGCAGTTTCGTGTTTGAAGTAGTTCTTCCAACACGATCGTTTGTCTTGTCACGTTTGAACGTGTGAAAAGAAACTAAGAAACACAGGTGGAGAGACGTTTGCAAGAAAGTATACCAAAGAGAGAAGCTAGAGAACAAGAAGAAAATGCAGGCACGGAAATCTTAAGAAAATAAAAAAGAAAGTTTTCTTAACGACAGACCTGGAACTTAATTTTCTTAATAATTGAGAATCGGTAAAAAATTTTTTTAACACGTTAAGCGCCACGCCGGTCCCTGCGGACCGACGCTGAAATTTTCGTTTAGGCGTCGTTGTTTCCCGAAAACTGACAGTATCAATTTCAAAAAATAATACCTTATAATTCGTCGACGAGTTCTATTAAACAAAGTTACCATCTTCCTTTGCAGGCCTTTACAATTTTTTTCTTAAATTCCTAATTATTTCGCGACCAAATATTTTTCAATTATTATCACAGCGCACAATCTAAAGGAAAGTTGACCAAAATCGACGTGGCGTTTAACGTGTTAAACGAAAATATATTTAAATAGTGAACAGCATCAGGAAAATGAAATCACGAATTAAGAAAACACACTGTTCGCATCCAACAGTTGTCGAGGACAGATCAGCATTTTATTCGAAGGGCCACTGATTATTCCGGGAAAACAGAAACAACGGGGAAAGAATGGTAATTAGCTCGATGCGATGCTTGTTCCACTTTTTAATGCCTCACTTTTCCTTTCGTTCTTGCTCTCGTTCCACGAGTTATATCAACACGGGCTCAAGCTCCATCGACGTGTCGGCTCTTGTCGTGAAGAGCACTCGTTGCGAAGTCGACGTAAAATACGGAGATAAAGCAACAACGACGCGGCTGTTGCACGACATACGGACGAGCTAACGCATATCCGTGCAATTATTAACGTTTATGTTTCGTCAAGTTATCCTAGCGTTACACTGGCGTATCGTAAATTTTCCAAGAAAACATGATCGATTTCCATTATCGAGGATTTTACCGGTTAAACGTGTTGTTTCTTGAAAATTCAACTAGTTCGTTAATTTCTCCTCCGATCTGTGTCATTGATCTCTTTAGGTACTATTTTGGTTTGAAGTTAAAAAAGGTTTAAAGAAATTTATTTAACACTAGATTTACGAGATTTATTTAATACTAGCCCATCGATTTGATGGATTTTAGATTTCATGCTTAAGCGTAACGAGTATGTGTGCGGAAAATTCACACTCCAAACGGAATTTATATACAGAAAAAATGTACTAAATAAATTAATTTATCACAAAAAAAGAGCTGCATTTTAACATATCTGTAAATCTAGTGTTAAAAAACAACGTCCATATATATAACAGTGTCCTTCAACAGATTAATCTTGCTCAACTAATATTTATCAAAGGTGTTATTTATCATACCTCATGCTTTTTACCTCAAACTTCAAATTCGTCTACAATATGATTCCTTATCTAACGACAAAACCTCACAAAAATTAACTTCCCAAAAAAATCTCTTCATTCAACCACGTAAAAATATTCAAATACTTTTCGTACCCAGTACATCCAATTCCTCCTCCCTTTAATTTTCCTTAGCCAGAAATTAATACATCACATCAAACTCTATAATCTGACAAACATACACAATATTCCATCTCTCTTTACACAAATTTAATAACAAAAAAAATACATCATCCATCTCTTGATGATCGCTCGAAGCTTCCACCGCGATCGTCACTCTTTTCTGAAACGTCTCCTGAAACTCGCTCGCCCCTCGCGAAGCACCGAATCCTCAAGCACGTTCAACCTCCCGAAACAATCGACAGAGCTCGCCCAGCCGTTATCCAGCGGCAATCTCCGTCTGGAAAAATTAATTACACCCGATGAGATCAGATTCAGAAGGCAGCCGCGTGTCCCCTGGTTCGAACGTAATTCCGTTGCACGCCCGTTGGAACCGGACCCCGGCCAGCCTGACTGGACGCCCAGAAAGAGGAAGGCGGAACAGAGGGGACGAGAGGATATCCTAATCGGTATGAGAGTTTCCACCAGCCGACTCTCAATTCGTACCGAAGCAATTCAACGAGAGCCCGCGGGAGGAACGGACTAACGCACCGTGGAGAAAGGGGATGAGCGGGGGGAGGGGGGGTGGTAATAGAGGGTTGAGAAGGAGAGGCAGAGGGACTCGAGCGAACGACTCGAAGACAATGCAATTATTCGCAATTACCGCGTCCGTCCGCGGTTCGCGGAATTATCCCATTCTGTTTCCATTACTGGTACCGTCATTCCTGCATATCCACCCTCGCACCCCGACCGTGCACATAAATTCGTGTACAGGGGCGTCGTCGATGTAAGGCACCGCTCCGTGTCGTTGAGGTATCGAAGGAACGACGAAATTGGCGCAGACGGTGATTCGAGAAGGAATGTGGAATATAATTTTGACTGAGTCGGGTGTCTCGTTGAAAAGGGTGGGTTCGAGTGGATGGTTGGGGTGAGTTCGACGGAGAATGTAGTTTAAGGAATGGCGGTACGGTTTATTCTGGAATAAGTTATCGCGGTTTTTTTTTGTTTAATGTATTTATTAATGCGGGGGAAGTGATACGCAAGATTTTAACCGAAGCGGTTTCTTTTGGAATTTGAAATTTGAAGCTTTAGAAATTGCTTGGGGGAAAAGGTGCATAGTGTCTTAGAGGTATATAATCGTCGATTTTTTGACTCTTTACTGGGTTGAGAGAGTTTATTTATACGTTTTATAGTAATGTGAGAAAGAAATTAAAAATTTGACCCTTTTATCGTATCAGGAGCTATGTGGACCCTACAGTGGTTTTGTATTAAGAAATTTTGTTTATTGTGAGTATTATTGATACCATTTTCTGCCTTTTGAGATAAAAATTATTTTATGACGATTCGAGGACTCATATATGTTTAATAGTAATGTGAGAAAGAAATTAAAAATTTGACCCTTTTATCGTATCAGGGTCTATGAGACCCAACCGTGTTTTTGACTTAAGAAATTTTGTTTATTGTGAGTATTATTGATACCATTTTCTACTTTGTGAGATCAAAATTATTTTACGATGATTTTACGACTCTCTGCTGGATCGCGAGAATTTATTTACACATCTAACAGCGATGCAAGAGAAAAATTTGACCCTTCTATCATATAAGGATCTATGCGACCCAACCGTGTTTTTAAACTAAAAAATTCTTTCTATTATAAATATTATTGCTACCATTTTCTACTTTTTAAGATCAAAATTATTTCACGACGAGGAAACTGAAATTGTGAAAGTGCAAACAATTCTCATCTTTATCCATCCAACGCTCGATCTACCATCTACCAGGAAAACAAAAAATTCCAATCATCTAACACCCTAGCNGATGGCGGTACGGTTTATTCTGGAATAAGTTCTCGCGGTTTTTCTTTTTTTTAAATGTGTTTATTAATGCGGGGGAAGTGATACGCAAGATTTTAACCGAAGCGGTTTCTTTTGGAATTTGAAATTTGAAGCTTTAGAAATTGCTTGGGGGAAAAGGTGCATAGTGTTTTAGAGGTATATAATCGTCGATTTTTTGACTCTTTACTGGGTTGAGAGAGTTTATTTATACGTTTTATAGTAATGTGAGAAAGAAATTAAAAATTTGACCCTTTTATCGTATCAGGAGCTATGTGGACCCTACAGTGGTTTTGTATTAAGAAATTTTGTTTATTGTGAGTATTATTGATACCATTTTCTGCTTTTTGAGATAAAAATTATTTTATGACGATTCGAGGACTCATATATGTTTAATAGTAATGTGAGAAAGAAATTAAAAATTTGACCCTTTTATCGTATCAGGGTCTATGAGACCCAACCGTGTTTTTGACTTAAGAAATTTTGTTCATTGTGAGTATTATTGATACCATTTTCTACTTTGTGAGATCAAAATTATTTTACGATGATTTTACGACTCTCTGCTGGATCGCGAGAATTTATTTACACATCTAACAGCGATGCAAGAGAAAAATTTGACCCTTCTATCATATAAGGATCTATGCGACCCAACCGTGTTTTTAAACTAAAAAATTCTTTCTATTATAAATATTATTGCTACCATTTTCTACTTTTTAAGATCAAAATTATTTCACGACGAGGAAACTGAAATTGTGAAAGTGCAAACAATTCTCATCTTTATCCATCCAACGCTCGATCTACCATCTACCAGGAAAACAAAAAATTCCAATCATCTAACACCCTAGCTGAAGCATCCCTTACACCGTACCACGTTCCATTTCGCGAAATTGATCTCTTAACCGATTACTCGGAACCGTGTAAGAGAGACACGTGAAAATAGAAACGCAACGTTTACCGGTAAACGTATCGTTCCGTGGTCGCGAAAAACCGAATCATAGGAGAACGGTCGTTCTAGGAGAGAGAGTCGCGTAATTAGGTTTCGTCCCTCGTCGCCCGGATTTCCTTTGTTACATTAGCCGTCCCCTGTTCCGGCTCTTGGAACCACGAACGCTACGCCAGGCGGACGACGTTAATCTTTAACGAGCCGAGCCACGCTGACGACGAGAAAGAGAAAGAAGAGATCTCGAAGGCTTTGTAATCGAATCCTTCCACCGCCTATTCTTCGTTTTTGGCTACAACCTACCAGCGTGATTAGGTTTGTGTATAGTCAAAGACACGGCGAGCAAGAATTTTGTCACGTGAGCTGCCTTTGATCGGGTTAGACTAATGACTTATGATTTTACACATGTGGGTTTCTGTTCGGTTTGGTTGCTTCGATGAGGATTTTTGCGAACGGAGGATTAGAGGAGATGTTATGAAGCTTTTTACCCCTTTGTAACTTTTTCTTTTATTGTTTTTTTCGTTAGAGTTAGCTATTCGTTTTTAGAATTCTGTCTTGCAATGGTAAAAACGCTGAAATGTTATTTATGTTGCGTACGTGAAAGAGAGAAGACTTGTTCCTTCGAGAGAGACGTTCATTGATCGTTATAAAATTTAATCAAACACCGCACGCTTCCGACTTCTCCGCCGAACCAATATCGTGGAAGGTAGCTTCTAATTGGTTCAGTCTTAATACAGAAAACTAAATAAAGAAGCGTGCGATGATAATTTTTAATTCATTTCCAATCAACCCTGTAAGCAGAATCTCGCTATTCTATTGAAGCTACTATTCGTACAGTACCTATTTCAATTCTCAACTTCAAAAAATTAACATCTTCGTTTTGAGATCTGAAATCCTGTATAAAATGTTTCCAAGTCTTCGAATATATTAGATAAAACGGTATAAAGATACAAGCACAGGCTCGATTTTCAGTAAAGCCCGCTATTTCTCCATGAATTTTTAAATTCGATTTTCGTCCTAACAAGGCCCTATAGAAAGAAAAAAATGACATTCTGTCTTTTCGATTCATTTTCGCATGAAAAGTAGCCTCCAAAGTCGCCTCCTTTACGACAGTACCATCGTTACCGCCGCACACCGTGTATTATGCATACGTAAGATCGAACGATTTCATCGTGGTTGCCATTTTCTCGTGCAACGAGACGGCTGACGCGAGGCCCCCATCGAGGCGATGGTTGTTTTAATCGAGCCTAACGTTCGCCAGCCACCAGCTTGTTCCAACAGCCAGGTATATAATTGAAAAAGTAATATGAAGTCTCTCGCAAGCTGGGCAGCTTTTTCGGTTGCCAGGCCAAGTTTAATGTCGATCGCGGTTTCTCCGGCTGCCTGTTTGTGAAATTTTCATGAAAACTCTGCTCCCTTTCCGGAGGGAAGCTGGCGAATGCAGCGGTCGTAAAACGCGTTGAAAAGTTGAGACTGAAGGTTTAAAGTGTGCGTTGCTTCCGACGTTACCGAAGTTAGAATGACTTGTAATGGATTCTGTGATAGTAACGGTGGTTAATTGCAGGTGTTCTCTTTCCCGTTTAACTCTTTCACGGTTTAATACCAGAGAAAACTTGGACGAATTATCGAATATGGCGCTGTAAATTTCATATTTTAAATTGCGTTATATATAATTATTTTAATTCGAATAAATATCTATAATTATGTATTCTTGGTGCTTGACAATCGAAATGTTGCTGCGAGATAAATATATTTTGGGTCGTTTTCTTATTTTTTGTGTCGTTTTATTCCACCGTGAAAGGATTGATAAACAGTTTTAATTGAAATTGAATAACATTTCTGCAAAATTTTTTATGCAACTATGATTTGAAATACGGAAAATTAATTTGTGGGGTTAAAGATGAGAAAAATGTTCTGTTGAATTATTAAATAATTTTAATATTGTATTATATCGACGTACTTGGAACTACGAGACGTGTCTGACCAGTACAGGGTTATATCACTTGTAACTCGACAGTTTCTCTCGGATATCTTTATTTGCAATTAATATTTCCATACAAAATTAATAATATTTTACAAAATAACAGATAGAGTTAGCTATTCGTTTTTAGAATTCTGTCTTGCAATGGTAAAAACGCTGAAATGTTATTTATGTTGCGTACGTGAAAGAGAGAAGACTTGTTCCTTCGAGAGAGACGTTCATTGATCGTTATAAAATTTAATCAAACACCGCACGCTTCCGACTTCTCCGCCGAACCAATATCGTGGAAGGTAGCTTCTAATTGGTTCAGTCTTAATACAGAAAACTAAATAAAGAAGCGTGCGATGATAATTTTTAATTCATTTCCAATCAACCCTGTAAGCAGAATCTCGCTATTCTATTGAAGCTACTATTCGTACAGTACCTATTTCAATTCTCAACTTCAAAAAATTAACATCTTCGTTTTGAGATCTGAAATCCTGTATAAAATGTTTCCGAGTCTTCGAATATATTAGATAAAACGGTATAAAGATACAAGCACAGGCTCGATTTTCAGTAAAGCCCGCTATTTCTCCATGAATTTTTAAATTCGATTTTCGTCCTAACAAGGCCCTATAGAAAGAAAAAAATGACATTCTGTCTTTTCGATTCATTTTCGCATGAAAAGTAGCCTCCAAAGTCGCCTCCTTTACGACAGTACCATCGTTACCGCCGCACACCGTGTATTATGCATACGTAAGATCGAACGATTTCATCGTGGTTGCCATTTTCTCGTGCAACGAGACGGCTGACGCGAGGCCCCCATCGAGGCGATGGTTGTTTTAATCGAGCCTAACGTTCGCCAGCCACCAGCTTGTTCCAACAGCCAGGTATATAATTGAAAAAGTAATATGAAGTCTCTCGCAAGCTGGGCAGCTTTTTCGGTTGCCAGGCCAAGTTTAATGTCGATCGCGGTTTCTCCGGCTGCCTGTTTGTGAAATTTTCATGAAAACTCTGCTCCCTTTCCGGAGGGAAGCTGGCGAATGCAGCGGTCGTAAAACGCGTTGAAAAGTTGAGACTGAAGGTTTAAAGTGTGCGTTGCTTCCGACGTTACCGAAGTTAGAATGACTTGTAATGGATTCTGTGATAGTAACGGTGGTTAATTGCAGGTGTTCTCTTTCCCGTTTAACTCTTTCACGGTTTAATACCAGAGAAAACTTGGACGAATTATCGAATATGGCGCTGTAAATTTCATATTTTAAATTGCGTTATATATAATTATTTTAATTCGAATAAATATCTATAATTATGTATTCTTGGTGCTTGACAATCGAAATGTTGCTGCGAGATAAATATATTTTGGGTCGTTTTCTTATTTTTTGTGTCGTTTTATTCCACCGTGAAAGGATTGATAAACAGTTTTAATTGAAATTGAATAACATTTCTGCAAAATTTTTTATGCAAATCTTGCTACTTTTTTCACAATAATAACCACCATAGCTAAATATTCTTCTAACAAAATTTAAACATTTAAAAAATTTTTACAGCTTGCTCAAAATATCGTAAATTATACAGAAACGCAATCTGGCAGCTCTAAATCAAAGATAGGTTAATAATTTCGGTAGAAAAAAATTGAGAACGAAATTTTCCACAACCCCTAAATCGAAGAATAATTTCACCAAAGAATTCAGAACGAATTGCTTCCACAATCACGCCCCCACTCCATCCTTCATTTACCAAATAGTACGATGCTTACACCAAGAAATCTTCCACCCCTCCATTTCATCCCTCCGTCTGACGCTCGCTATTTCTTCTTCCTGCTTTCAAGCTCCAATTACCTCTTCCTTCCACTCGTTCTTCCTCTCGTACTTCTCTGTCTCGTTCCAACATCGTCTTCGACGCGTACTCGTTTCTGCCTCTTCATCTTGTCCCATCTTTCTTTCCTCCTCTCCGCCTCTTTACGGTCGTATAAATTTTCTCGACCGTCCCTTTCTCTCTCGCTTATCTCCGTTAATTTCTCCATGATCCCCATTTCCGGCATGTCGATGGACGTTTTCGACGCGTTTAGCATTCGCTCGTCGACGAACGCAACCCCCGCTCGTGCAACCTTCGAATTTCCTTCCGTTTCGCGGACCGACCGTGTCCCGGAAACGCCCCGTAATTTTGCACTTTAACGGGTCGAATCGTTCGCGACGGGAAGCTTTCCTCGACGCCGTTTCACCGACACTGTTCCGCGGACGATTACGTTCCTCGAAACAAAACGACGGGGTCGATGGCTGTGACGCGCGTAAAACCTGCCGGCACTGTTCCAAGCTTCGTTTCATCGAACAGTGCTATAAAGTTAACCGGAGATGTTTGCTTCTTTTTTTTTTTCATGCGGTTTATCGTCGCGTCCACTTCTTTGTTGTTTCGGAGAAGGGTAGTTGATGCGGGGGATGATTGGATTGGCTCGGAAAAGAGTGCGTGGAATTGTGATAGATCTTTCGTGGTTTGAATTACCAGTTGATTGTTTGAGCAGTAATTTCTTGACGCCTGGTATAAGTTAGATAAAAGTTTGGTAAGAGCCTAGGATTAATAAAAATATTGCAATCTGTATTTCTTTTAACACATTGAGGACGGGTGACGAGATTTCTCGTGTTTTGTATTTCAGATCTTGAAAAGGTGAAAATAGGAAACGACGATATATGAAAGGTTGATTTTAAAAAGTTATTCGTTCGGTTGAAATTTTCAATTAAGAGCTATGTTTAGAATACAATTTATTCTCAAAAGTATATAAGCAAGAATTTAATCGATCGCAACTTTATTCCCTAGTAAGTTTTACAGAAACAAGGTCCCGTCGTCAATGTGTTAATATAAATTGAACGGTGTCTGAAATGTTTCACGATTTTTATTGTCTGTATTTATTATTCTGTATTTTCTGTTTGTACGAGATACGAAGTCCGGAAAAAGGGGTTAAGCGTGAATAGTTTTAGGGATGAATTAATTTCGATGGTTGAAAAGTTAATTTTCTTTAACTTTGGCGGTGTAGCACTCTGTATTCTGTTATCATTCTTTTTCTCAATATTTTTCGTACGCACAACGAATTTTCTTTTGCAAATCGTAAATTATCTGTTAGATCTGATATTTTGATCGTCAAATGCATATATGCGCCTGTAGCAGTCATCGATTTTTTTGAATATTAAAGATAATGTATACATCTAATTCTAGGACTATGTTAGAAATAAAATACATGGTTAGTTTAGAAACAAAGTATGCATTGATCCGTCACTTAAAAGATCTATCCACGCTGATTTCGACGGTGCATTTTTCGCCTGTTAATTATTCCGTTATCCCTTCCGCCTCAACGAGGTACCAAATATGCAATATATTTCGGGACACTTCGAAAATATAGAGACGAAGACAGGAGATCAGAACCAGGTATTAGAAACATTAAATCACAGACACAAAGCTTGAAGATTTAAAGTAGGTATTAGGAACATGGGATCGCAGGAGCGAAGGTAGGAAATTCAAATTAGGTATTAGAAATGTTAAATTGTAGAATCTAAAGTGGAAAATTTAAACCTGGTATTAGGAACGTTGAATCCTGAAAATGAATTTTCTCGATTTTCCTTAAACGACAGAATTTACCCGAAAACTGTGTTCCAACCTTAACTTGGTCCTCTTTTTTTTATTATTTTTATTATTATCTTCCAAGGAATTCGGGTTATCGATTTCAAGGAGTTGGAGCATCGTTAACGATCAAAGGGAGTTGGAAGGTAAAAAGAGCAAACGGAGATTGTCTCGAACGGTATCCAAGCCACGGATCGATACTTGACCGTAGTTTTATCGTGGAGACTTCTCGAACGATGAGCGAGAAAGCCTGAGAGGATATAATCTGTCGAGCTGCACGAATTAAACGGATTTTATCGGCGCGCCGTTCTGGCAGTCGAGTCTTAAATTAAACTCACTCATGCTTCGCGATGCACCGCCGCTACAAACGGGCCGCGATTATCGTCGATCGACTGGATTACGTATTTGATGAAGCAAAAGGAGGAAGGTAATCGATCGGAATGCTTTCTGTGCGAAAGGTCCCCTAGGGGGAATCAGAATGTCGGGGAAACAATAATAAACGTCATCGTGGTGAATGTAGCCAACGTTCATTAATGAAGCCGATGTTCTCTTGCAATTTTATTATTATTAGCTCGCGGTGTTTGTGGACGACAAGAAATTATGAAATTTTTATTATTCCAACTGATTTTTTAAGAGTATAAAGAAGATATATTAGTTTAGGTCTGGTAATCAGTAGAGTAGGTACGTGGATAGTCAGACGCAGTTGTATCTGATAAATGTGTACTGTTACGAGTGAAACGTTGAATATTATTTGGATTTTACAGGTCATAGAATGGTATAGAACTTGATAAAAATTGATTCTTCAAAAACACAAAAATATATATTGTTTTAGAGCAGTGATAAGTAGAATAGATACGTGGATAGTCGGACACTTATAATAGCATCTATTGAATATACAGAATTATGAACGAAACATGAAATATTATTTAGATTTTGCTAAATATGCAGTGATATGAAACTTATAAGAATTTATTTAACGCTAAATAATATTTGTTATAAATAATATAATTATTTTTAACTCTTTCATTGTGAAATTATTTTTAAAACTAACAGCGTTCCTAGTAGCGAAATGGATAACGTTTTTATTAATTTGGCAAAAATATATATACGTATATTTAAATGTAGTATATTATATAATTAATTATGTGGCATAGAAAACGTTTATGAATGCTTTTAGCAAATTGTTACCAAATTTCTGAGAGCCTGTATATATGCTCTTTGTAGAAAAATGACTTTTTAANGAACTTGATAAAAATTGATTCTTCAAAAACACAAAAATATATATTGTTTTAGAGCAGTGATAAGTAGAATAGATACGTGGATAGTCGGACACTTATAATAGCATCTATTGAATATACAGAATTATGAACGAAACATGAAATATTATTTAGATTTTGCTAAATATGCAGTGATATGAAACTTATAAGAATTTATTTAACGCTAAATAATATTTGTTATAAATAATATAATTACATTTAACTCTTTCATTGTGACATTACTTTTAAAACTAACAGCGTTCCTAGTAGCGAAATGGATAACGTTTTTATTAATTTGGCAAAAATATATATACGTATATTTAAATGTAGTATATTATATAATTAATTATGTGGTATAGAAAACGTTTATGAATGCTTTTAGCAAATTGTTACCAAATTTCTGAGAGCCTGTATATATGCTCTTTGTAGAAAAATGACTTTTTAAAGGAGTTTGTATAAGTTATAAAACTCGACTCGAAAATTTCGTTATTCTCACCCCCCGTGTCGTAATACTTCATTTTTTATGTAACAGCAGGACAAATGCTTTCCTTAAGTCCGCAAAAGAAACGTAAGTGTCCTTTCCGTTCGTGTGGCGCGGTTTTGTCCTCTTTAACGGTGCCGTATCTCGTTACTACCAAAACAAAACGTTCACCTAGAAAAATTACCTCGTATTTCGTTACTGTCGCCATCATTTCCCGCGTTTTGCCACTTTAGGCAAGACAGGCACTGATCGTTGTTTCTCAAACGGTTAAACCACAAATAGGTGGCAGAGAGGAAGAAAAAATATGGAAAAAGAGATAGCATATTTTCTGTTTCTAAACAGATATAAAATTGGAAATTGAAAATTAGAAATTGAAAGTTGGAAGTAAAATTTAGGATTAAAAATTTTTGTACGATACTTCGGAATTTGAACATATTTGAAATAAAAAAATCTGAAATTCGACATTGGAAATTATAAGTTAATTGAAAATTGGAAATCCGAAATTTGTAATTTATAACCGTACAACACGATCATAGTTCGAACAAAACTCGGTATTCAGTTTCAATTTTTAAACCACCTTTACTCGATCTATAACACGCTTTAATAAAAGGACTGCCGGTAGAAATTGAACCTGGATATTGCTGTTCTTTAACGAAAGAAGTTCTAAATGAGCCGAACGTCGAACCGACTTCAAAGGTCCGTCTACTTTAGCAAGTTCAAACGTTACGAAGTTCCAACTTCTAATTCGCGTAGAGTTCGTTAGTTTACCAAGTTCCTCCGAGTCCTTTAGCGGGTCCTAACTTGTTCACTTTGACGTTCCAATTTGTTGTAATCGCAACGCTAACCGTGACGTCTAGACTAACGTTTCCATTTCAAGACATTCTCGAGATGATTTGATTTCCATCATCTCTGTCCCCTTCTAGGATCCTACAGTATCCTATACGAACGAGCGAAACCATCTACAAAACTCTACCAATCCTCGTAACGTCCTTCGCTCAATTTCAAATATCAATTAAAAAAAAAAGGAAAAAAATAGAAAAAAAAGAAAAAGGAAGAAAAAAAGAACAAACATAAATGGGTCGTCGTTTAACCAACCAATACATTTCTCGACGATCCTACACGAGCCTTTAACGTTCTAGCAGAAAAAGTGTCATCGTGACGATAAAAAAGAATCTTCTTAACCTCCTCCAGAGAGAATCTGTGCCATAACTACGCGATTCCGTTGCTACGATTAATTAACCATCGGTTCTGCCTACGCTTCTGACAGTTTTCCTTCGCTCGTTCCCACTTCAACCGGTCTCAGCCATCGACTCGGAAGCCACTCGGCGGAAGTACGTTCTCTTAAGTGACAAAAGAACGAGGCTCGCGCGATCGTTAAGCTTCGACGATATTCACGGGAGCGGGCCACTCGTAGACAAGATGTGACCCGAAAGAAAAGCCCTCGAAACTCTTTGCGAACGTGAAACCAGTCGTGGAACGTGAAACCGTGGCGGCGATGCGTCTCACGTAGAACGCACGTGCAGCTGTACTCTATGGATCGAACCACCCTCGTGCGCTTGACTTCGATTCCAGGAATTGGAGCGACTCGTAGGTGAACGATTTGCTGGCTGAATGAAAACTAGACCGTGATTTCGTTGGCTATGGTTGACTACGTATCGACACTTTGTCGTGGATGTTACAAGACGAAGAAATTTAGCTGAGAAACTTTATACGGATAAAACTTGCTCGGAAAATTGGATAGAAAACACCCTAAGGACTTTCTTTACCCAATAGCAGGACACGATATACCTAATGTCCCCTCAGGACAAATTGTAAAGATTATTAAAGATAAAAAAAAAGCTGCAGTTCGCTTTGAAAAGTTCTATGAGAAATTATGGAGGGTGGAAACAGTGGATAGTGATTTAATCCTCGTAACACAAATTATATTAGTTTTTTTTTTTTTGAATATATTAATACGTTTGCGACCAGTGATTTTGTATGAGACGTTTAACCGAATATTGCGCATAATTTTTAAAAGTCTGTAGCTGAATATGACAAAGGTTTATTTAAATCTGTGCGAATATAAGAAATATTGCTTCTTGATATGCTTACAGTCATTTGTTTCAGTTAATTAACCCTCTATGGCTTTGTATGACTTAAAAGTTACAAACTAATGTATCTATATTTAAAAAAATTTGTTTTATCTAGTTATCACCGTTCTATTAAATTTTATTACTGTATGATCGTAGCGACACTATGATCCATCCATAGCAATTATTGGTTTAAAAATTTTCAAATCTAAGTGAAGAACTGTAAAAAATTATAATTTTTTCTCTGATAAGCAGACAAAATTCGGGCTATAGAGGGTTAATTTAATTTAATTTAACAATTGGAAACACGATTTATAATCGCATTATAGTCCGAGTAGACACGAGAAGATTCGATGCTCCATGATTTATCGTAGCATCGAAATTGTTGTCGGAATAAGAACCAGCTCCCTGCTGGTCGTACGACAGACAAACGCGATTCGATTCGATCTCTGGTTGTCTCCGACGGGACTAGAGCCGTTTGATGTTCGATTTAACCGGAGACCATGCGTTGGATCGTGGCTGCTCGCGGAATCCGCTCGACGTTTTCGCCTCGACGAGCGAGATCGATCGCGAGCGTTTCGAATTCGTCGCGTTAATTCGACGGTTAATGAATCCCGCGTCCACTTTCGGAATCAATCAGCCTCGGCATGGGCCACAGGTTTGGCGAAAATTAACGCGGCCCGGAATTACAGTGAAATTAAATGAAGATTAATTTTCGTTTGAGGTACGCGCGAGCGCGGCCTTCTGCCGGATCGGGACCCAATCATAGCGACTGTTCGATGTTTTGCAGCGTTGGGAAAGCCGCAGTTGAGGCGGCTCGATAAAAATTCGAACGGAAACTGTTTGAGTGGAGCAAAAAATATTTCTGAAATAAAAACTGTAGAACAGTATTGGGTTGGTCAAAAAGTCTTCTCGTCATTTTTTTTTCTTCTTTTTTTTTTAACGTAGCGTTTATATCGTGAAATTTAGAAACAGACTTTATATCTTGAAATGGAACTTTATTGTCCATTCCTCTGAACAACCTTCTTTGGTAAAATTAATTTTTTTGAGCAAAAATGTGGGTTTTACAGGCCTCGGGATTTTTTTATTTCTTTCCATTAGGAACCTAAAAGATAGATTTATTATATTTCTATTATGTAACGGTTTTAACTAATGAACTATTATTTCACTTCGAACGTCCCTAATTTAGATAATTAGTGTGTAGAGTTATGTATCATAATCTATTATAAATTCGCTACACGTTTGTTTCAGTCTATATATCACGAATCGTAACACGCCTGACAAAGCGTTGACCTATTCTACTTAAATCGAGTACTACGTCTTTAAACCTAATTTCTGCTTCCAAAATTTCTTTCACTTTACAGAATACACGGTCACTATTAATTTATACATGCTTCCACTGTTCGAATTCTTCAGAAAATAATAAACCTGACCAACCGTTGACCTATTCTACTTGAATGTACTATTACATCCTCGAACAGAATTTCTACATCAGATATTCGAAGAAAGAAAAATTAAACGAACCGAGCTGCTTAATTTATATTATATCAACTTCCTAAGAAATATAAACGTNTACCAAAGTACTTATATTCGCAAAATAAATGTTCCCCATTGTTCTGCATACATCTTTACACCTTTCAGCTTCCTCAAGAAAATGAAACAAGCGTAAAAATGCACATTCCACGTCAAACATTTTTTCCCTTCTCTCTCGTTTGAAGCAGCGAAACGAAACGTTCACCGCATAATTTACATCGAACCGAAAATTACGAAACGTTACATCGCGTAACAAGTTGCACCGTTCTCGATCTGTGCTTAACCGTACCTCCGGTCTCGCCGTTTCTTCCTTATCATTCGCGAAGCTGCAGAATTTCCTCGTCGCTCGAAAACAAACGGGAAGAAGAACAGATAAACTCTCGAGAGAACTTAACAAGAAGCCAGAAGGAATTCCGCGTTATACGTAGCCATATTATTAGCGGGCATCCTTTCCTTTTCTCTTGGGAGAACGAAGAAGAGAAAGGCTTGTACGTGTGCGCGTGTATACACGGCAGAAAGGAAACGGAGAAACGAACGCACGCTTTTATTAGAATTTTTATTGCATCGCGCGATAAATTCTCGTCGGTTGAGGCTCGAGTATCGCTTCTCCGCCAGAGAACTGTCACAACTCGAGGAATTTCAATTTTCTTGCTGTAACGATAAAAGCGACGGGATCCTGTAGTTGTGTGAGACGTGTCGCCAACATAACTCAAAGGTATTCACGGTTGACTGTGAGCTAGGTGTTGAATTTAAAGCATGTGACATTCTTTGTTTTTTTTTTTTTGTTTTTTTTTTCGTAAAAAGGCACTCAATTTTTTGTTGTTAAAATATAGAGTAGCTAAGGCGAAGGATGTTTTGAATAATTCGTAGTAAATTATGCGAAATGAGCTTGAACTCGAATTGGTTATTAGTTATATTAAATGCTTAGGAACCGAGAGTATCGAATTTAACACTGAAACTATCAAAGTCAAAATGACCAAGTTGCAATTTCTCATAAAAATTCTATAAATTTACAGCGATTCGGTTCGGCAAATTTTTCGCGATTTTCTGTGAAAAATATTAGTAAAGATTTATTCTGCTTACTTTATGTATTTTTTAGAATATAATTTTTATTTCTTTGGATACAAATTGGTCTGCTTCAATCGTCGGTAGGTTTAGTGTTAAAAAATAATACTCTGTAATTTATGTGAT
Organism: Ctenoplectra terminalis; assembly: GCA_019453375.1. Taxonomy (NCBI): domain Eukaryota; kingdom Metazoa; phylum Arthropoda; class Insecta; order Hymenoptera; family Apidae; genus Ctenoplectra; species Ctenoplectra terminalis. The sequence goes on from SMSQ01025892.1 coordinate 778,974, forward strand.
ATTAAAAAATACGTTTACAGTTTCTTAATAGATTATACGAAATAAGGTTTTAGTTTATGAGTATCTATAATTCTTCTTGAGTAGCTGTAATTCTTTTTCCAAATTTTTTTAATTGATTTCATAAAAAAATTCTTATAAGAAGTAAAAGAAAATTAGCTCCGCGCTTGACGTGTTAATTTAAAAAGTTGTAGGTAGAGTGAGTAAAGATAAATGATAAATGTTAGACCATGAATTTTTATATACCCTATTTCATACAAAAGAAAATATTGTTATCGATTTAAATTGTGGTTTCGAAAACTTCGTTAAAGCCGGTAAAAGAAAAAAAGAAAAGAAATTCTACAGCATCAGCTATGGTTGTTAGAGTGACAACAATCGATGGAGAAGATTGAAATTGAATATTTAATTTCATGGTAATCGTATCTTCGAGAGCACTTGATATTTCAAAGCCAGAGAAGAAAGAGTCCTCGAATCCCAAGATGTTTCCATTAATTGTCAAGGCACAGGTGTGAAAAGAATGCTTCAGTCTTCGTTTCGAACTTTGTTAGGCGAAGAACTGCTTTGTGTTACGGAATTAAATATCATGCCGAAGGTCTCTTTATGTCTGAAGGATCGTATCCGTCACTCGAATTTACATAGCTGAGACCAGCAGCGATATCGGCTACATGTACGATTTTAACAATTCTCTTTCAACTTACCGAACATTATTTTTATTTAATTTTCAATAAAATTTGTATCGACCTGTATTATTATTTTAAGCAGCAACGTTTCGTGTAAAAATAATTTTTTTTTAAACTCTTATTTTTTCAAGAAAACGAACAAAAGTGGAAATATGTTTAAAACAGTTTCTCACCATTAAATATTTGCGCTCCATTGGCACCGCTGTAGTGGCGTGTAATTTTCTTCAGCGGTTAAGTTTTGAGTTAAATCGTGCATTTTTGTCAATTGAAAAAATTTTTTATATATAATTTGTAAAACAAAGCGAGTTAAACATTTGTAGTTCTAGAAACATCGCGGTAGTCCTGTGATACTTAGCGATGTCCTTCTCGGGTCTGTATGATCCGAAATGACGTTTAATTTTTCATAAATACCATGCTTTTAAATATTCCTTTGCCAAAATTAGTATATTTAATGTTTTTTTTAATATTGAACATTTTGTAAATCTAAAATACTTTAAATAAAAAAAAAAGAATTTTAAAGAGATACAAATGTGTAGCATCAGTGACGAAGACGTCATGGTTAAAAAAAACTTTAGAACTGCAGAGAGTTAATAAATTTGCTTTTTTAGAATATTAATTGATATAAATTTATTTTCAAATGCGAAGAATTAACAATTTTATGCTCCTTTTTGTATAAAACTGTCTTATACTACTTAAACTCGAAGAGAGAAAGAAATTAAAAATTCCTTTCGCCATTGAAAATAATAAATTTCGGTACAATTAAATGTTCATCAAATGTAACACCAAACAGTATCAATACTGTTGAGCGAATTAACAAAAAATTAGTATTTAATTGCCTTTTTTACGAAGCATCCAATANTATTTGCGCTCCATTGGCACCGCTGTAGTGGCGTGTAATTTTCTTCAGCGGTTAAGTTTTGAGTTAAATCGTGCATTTTTGTCAATTGAAAAAATTTTTTATATATAATTTGTAAAACAAAGCGAGTTAAACATTTGTAGTTCTAGAAACATCGCGGTAGTCCTGTGATACTTAGCGATGTCCTTCTCGGGTCTGTATGATCCGAAATGACGTTTAATTTTTCATAAATACCATGCTTTTAAATATTCCTTTGCCAAAATTAGTATATTTAATGTTTTTTTTGAATATTGAACATTTTGTAAATCTAAAATACTTTAAATAAAAAAAAAAGAATTTTAAAGAGATACAAATGTGTAGCATCAGTGACGAAGACGTCATGGTTAAAAAAAACTTTAGAACTGCAGAGAGTTTATAAATTTGCTTTTTTAGAATATTAATTGATATAAATTTATTTTAAAATGCGAAGAATTAACAATTTTATGCTCCTTTTTGTATAAAACTGTCTTATACTACTTAAACTCGAAGAGAGAAAGAAATTAAAAATTCCTTTCGCCATTGAAAATAATAAATTTCGGTACAATTAAATGTTCATCAAATGTAACACCAAACAGTATCAATACTGTTGAGCGAATTAACAAAAAATTAGTATTTAATTGCCTTTTTTACGAAGCATCCAATAATAAATTAATAACCTGGTTATTTATCGTTCGTTTCAGCAACAGCAGCAGCAGGCACAACAGCAAGCCCAGCAACAGCAGCAACAGCAACCGCAGCAGCAGCACCAGCAGCAACAGCCGCAGGCTAACTCGCCAGGAGGAGGAAATGTGGGGAAAAGCAGCCCTTCGCCGGGAAATTCGGCGTCACCTGGCACCGTGACGGCATCCAACAAGTCGCAGACCGAGCCAAAACCGGTCGAGTGCAATTTGTGCCATCGGAAATTCAAAAATATACCGGCACTCAATGGCCACATGAGACTCCATGGCGGTTACTTCAAAAAGGTAAGATTGTCACGCATTAGAACCTTAGAATTTTCTTCTGCATCATTGTATGCATTATTATGGCTTATTTTCTTTAACTATAGTTAGTTTTAGAGGAATTCTAGTTGTAATTAATTATGTTTGGAATGAAAGTTAATTTTAACCGAAGTCTGAAATGAGTAATCTTTATTTTTGTGCAAAAGAGATAAGAAGATAACTGAATGGATGTAAAAATTCTATTACTCAAAATGGAAACTTAAAAATACAGAAACCTCGCTGTACGACATTAAGATTTGTGTTTTTTTTCATTATATTTTCATTTCATTCAAATTTTATTAAAATGATAAACGTAATAAAATGAAGAAATAAAGATACAAATAGAATCGAATGGAATTCGTTGCGCAAAAACAAGTATTATAGCGCAAAATCAGGAAATTAAAATACAAGTAGAGTCAAAATCAAGCATCGCGGCCCAAAAACATCTCTTCCTTCGACACTTTAGTTCCTGCGTCAAATTATTTCCTATACAATTAATACATTTAATGAACGATAATGGATAAAAGCTATAGATTGTTTTCTTAAGAGAAATTCTTTCGAAGATTACCCTAGAATCTCACAAAAAATATTTTGTAACGAGACAAGAGTACAAAAAAAAAAAAAACGAAGAACAGTACGACAAAGTAATTCCGAAAGACGTGTCCGTTGATTCTAGTCTCGCGTTTATTCCGCTTGCTTCATCAATTCTCCTCGAGACGGTCTCGAGATGAAAATTATACGGAATCCCGGCTTTGCTTACCTCTTCCACGAACCGCATTTCATACCGCGATGGCAGAATTGAATTTTCAAGAAGAATTTCATGAAGTTTACCAAAGGCTACGGCAGCGTGCAAGGTTCAGCGACATTACCATATGAATTCGCAATCCCAGAAACTCGCACGGAGAGCTTCGTGTAATCAGCCGTTGATTTCATGAAAGTCTCGCCGACCGAAATGCAATCAGCCGGTGATTTCATGAAAATCTCGACAGGTTACGTCGTACGGTGTTCTTTTCTTCGAGATTCATAAGACGATAATCACTCGTGAAGAAGGAGAACAGATCATTGTTCCGTACGAAAATAGAATTTCTCGCGTTGAAAACTGCTTGAGCGTGGTTTCGCGATTCGTTCATCGTCGCGTTTATTTTTCTTCCGAATATGGCGTCGCATCCGTGCGTTCCAGTGCAAAGTGTCCGTTAATCGATTGTCGATAAACGATGCGTTAATTAATTATCAGACAGAAGAATAAAAATGAAAATTCGTTGGATCTTGGATTATCCACGGCCGCGGAAATTCTGTTATCGTTCCAAACGAAGACAGCGAACATTTCCACGTTCAATCTCGCCTCTATCAGGATCGAGCGAAGGAACTTCGCTCGAACGAATCCCTTTCAGCGTTTCCCTATAAACGACACGCCGTTCGTTAAGACATTTTTAATCAGCGAGGAAAGAGAGACGGCTGGCTGAATCAGAAAAGTCGGAGGAAGAGGGCGAGAGAATCGCTGATCTTTCTATTCCGACGACTGCAACAGCCAGCCTCTTCCTTGACCTTATTAACAGCCCCTCTCTGCAAACTCTTTGCTCGCGAGGAGAAGAGAAAGAAAGAGGAAAAGCATGAACCCCGAGCAGATCTCTGCCAGAGATTCCACCCCTGATTTCTTCTCGCTTTTTTTCCTCTCTGCGCAACGATTATCGTGTGCAGATGTACCTCGAAGCGAGAGATGAGAATTTCGAGTTGTAACTGTGTTTCAGGGAAGCAAGTGTTAGATTTTATTTTATTTTATTTATTTATTTATTTTTTATTGCAATGCTGTTGCATTTTTAAAAGTTGTTTCGAAGTTTGTTCGTGTGTCTTCTAGATTCTTGTAAGATTTATTTTACACGAATGTAAAAATATAAAATGAATTTTATATGAAGAAATATACAAAATATGTAATTTGTAATATGTTTCATAATAGTTTTCTATTCTCACAAATATGAATTTGCATAGAAACTCGCTAAAAATTTAATACAATTGCAGGAAGAAAGTTTGAAATATTAGTCACAAGTTTTGCTAGCATTTTTCATAAATTTTTAATTAAAAACCCGAGAACCAAACAGAATTTCTTAAAACCAAATCTTCGGCGTTCAGTTCTACTTATTCAACATAACAATCCCCACACAACATCCCCCTCCGAATTATCGCTAATGTTACCCACTATCTCACCCGACTTACCAAAAACTCATCACTCTCACAACACACCTCCGGCGAACTTCTAATTCAACATTCTCGCTGTCACGATCGATCGTACAATTTCATCCCCCAATTTCTCCTTCCATTCACATTTGTACCTCACAGAAACGCGCGCGTACGCAAAGAAAATCATGCAGAAACAAATGAAAGAAAAGAAAAGTTAAGCATCGGACTGAACAAAGACCGAAACGAGCGAACGTGCAAGGATCGAACGAGAGGAAAAACGGTTGGGATGGTTGGAAAGGTAAGGCGATGATCGAATCCAAATGAACCCATTAACAAGCTCTTTGCTTCCACGGTGGCGGCTGGAGACGGAAAGATTGGGAGGCAGCACGGTCGGAGAGGGCCGTGCAAACATTGTCTCGAGCTTTCTCCATTATGTAGATTGAATCTGAACCGGTTACCAGCGGGGTTTTCAACGGGGGCTGCTCTCGTTTCGAGCTGCACCCGAGTTTCCAACTCGCCACCACTCTCACTGTCTATCTGTGCGTCTGTACTCCCCTCTGTGTGCACGTGTACGCCTGTACCTGTGCATGTACGCGCGTACGTGTATGCGTGTTTGATCCACGAGCATCCAGCGTATCCAGTTTCGTGTCCAGCCTTCCGTTCATACGACCGCGTCCGGATCCATTCATTTTGATCTGTGTACATACATTCATATTCATGCTCGCTGCGGGGCCTTTATGTTCGCCGTGGCCCTGTTCACAATCAAGCATTAGATGTCCACGCCGGCGTTCAGGGACACGCGATGAACGTTCATGGTTCGCGAGTGGAGAACAGAGGCGTGAGCCCATTCAGATATTTGTAGCAGACATCGTGAATGCTCGATGTTCGCGCGCGCTGTGCTCCGTTAATGGGTTCCTGCGTGGCCGCTGGGTGAAGGTGTTCTCGTTGGACGTGGGAATAGATTGTTGCTTGTTTATAAGGAACGGTTGTCTGCAGACGTTGTCCTCGAGGGAGCGACGAAAGACGATGGAAAAGATTTTTGAAAGAAATCGAAGGAATCATCGACGAGTCCGTTTTTCGTACATCCAGGATCGTTTTATTCGGTTTCACACGGATTCAAATTCGAGGATTTGCACGCGGGTTGAAATATCTGGACTTATCAGGTTCCTGCATCGAGGTCTTCAACTTTTTTTTTTTGCGATTCAGAGCGAGATTAACCCTTCGCACTGTGAGTCTCGGTCGATATTTTGTCGCAACTGGTTCGTTTTTGACAAGCCATTCCCAAAAGCTGTGTTAACACGTTCCGTGGCAGTCTGATTTTTGGACACTTTCCTTTCAGGCCAGATGCTTTACGATTCAATAATTTTGGTCCTAACGCATGTTTTACAATCTGTATAATAATACAAAGACCATAATTATGAAGAAAAGTACAGTTTTTGACAAGGTTCTTCGTTTTACAATGAACATTTTAAATAGCTTGAACGGAAAGTTCAGTGTATGGCGTATGCGCCCTTTGACGTACTTTGACAAATACTTTGTGTCTTTATCATAACCTGTTCTAGAAAAATTCAAAAATTCAGTAGATCAATTTTACCCTCGCTCAGTTACATATTATCTTAGTTGTACATCACTACAGAAAAACTCTTCAAATTCCCGAANGTTCAGCCCAGATGCTTTACGATTCAATAATTTTGGTCCTAACGCATGTTTTACAATCTGTACAACAATACAAAGACTATAATTATGAAGAAAAGGGTGTACAGTTTTTTTACAAGGTTCTTCGTTTTACAATAAAAATTCTAAATGGCTTGAATGGAAAGTTCAGTGTGGGGCGTATGCGCCCTTTGACGTACTTTGACAAATACTTTGTGTCTTTATCATACACTGTTCTAGAAAAATTCAAAAATTCAGTAGATCAATTTTACCCTCGCTCAGTTACATATTATCTTAGTTGTACATCACTACAGAAAAACTCTTCAAATTCCCGAACACNTTTCAGGCCAGATTCTTTACGATTCAATAATTTTGATCCTAACGCATGTTTTACAATCTGTATAATAATACAAAGACCATAATTATGAAGAAAAGTACAGTTTTTGACAAGGTTCTTCGTTTTACAATGAACATTTTAAATAGCTTGAACGGAAAGTTCAGTGTAGGGCGTATGCGCCCTTTGACGTACTTTGACAAATACTTTGTGTCTTTATCATACACTGTTCTAGAAAAATTCAAAAATTCAGTAGATCAATTTTACCCTCGCTCAGTTACATATTATCTTAGTTGTACATCACTACAGAAAAACTCTTCAAATTCCCGAACACAAATCAATTTTCTAACACCACCTCTTCAGGTCACAAAAAAATTCTTTAAAAATCACCAGTTGTGTTCGAATTATATTCGATTCTACTACTGGAATCACCGAAAAGCCTCTACCGTCCTCTCAATACAAATCGATGCTCTCGAATCAATGCTCTCGATTCGAACGAAAACGCAAAACGAACGAAACTGGACGAACGACCACCATCGAGAATTATTAATCAGTTTGGTTGGTTCTCCGTCCAGTTGTGTCTAGATTAGCGCTCGTTGCATTCTCAAGAGAACGGGAGTGGAAAAAAGTGGACGCCGGTTACACGTTTTCTCGGTGGAAAATCGCTCGCCTCCAGGAATATGTCGGCCAAATTGGCGCGTCCGAGTCCTCCGCGCGGAAATTGTCGCCTCGGAGCGGTTTAAGGTTTTGTCGTGCGGACGTTGCACGGTGAACAGGATTAAGGGATTCACGAGGACTTTTAAGTAATACAAAAGTGGCTCCGCGGACTGGTTGCAGCGTTGGTTTGAATATTTCGCCCGCGCTTCCTCCCGTTCGCCGGAAATTCTGCGTTTTTGCGCGACGATTAGAGCGTAATCTTCGAACGAACAGAATCCTGTCGATTTCTTTTCGGTAGGTAAACAGCGGGAAATTGAAAGAAAATAAGCTATTAAAATAAGCTATCTCGTATTTGTTTGTATTGATTTTTATTTTTTATTTAGAATTAACCCTTTGCACTCCGTAGGCGCCGCTATTGCGCCAGTGCTATCAGTGCATTAACTCCGTACGCGCCGCTATTGCGCCATATGCTTTCATTGCACTAACTCCGTCAAGAGCCCTTATCGGCTCTTATATTACAAAATATAAATATCAAATTGTATTTCTTTTATCAGAAACTACATTAATTAAATAAATACATTTATAATAACATAAATTTATAGCAGATCTTTTTTTTTTAGTAAAACAGAAGTTCATTTTTCAGATGCTCCAACGAAAAAATGTCACGGAGTTGCTGCACTCTTTAGTAAAAAAACGCTCGGAGTGTAGGTTTACGGGCATCGATTGGATCATTTTGATGGATACATTGAGATACAAATATTTTGTAATATCATTAGTCCATTTTACTTCAAATAAATTTCTATTAGCAGTGACTAAATTTCTATTTAGTACATTTTTCGTGTATAAATTTCAATTTGAGTTTACATTTTCCATAATCGTTAATGCTAAATACTGTGGGATTAGAAATAAAACATTGAGTTTATTTAAAAAAAAAAAAAAAAAGTAAAATATACGGAAATAAAATAAACAAAAGTACATCGATTGACAATGGTCGTGACGCAATACTGTGATGCGATAAAAACAGTTTTCAGAAAGCAATAATTAATTGACGTAACGTAAAATACGAGCTACAAAAAGTTGGTGGAATTCTAGATACTATTCGGTAGATGATACCGGTGCTTTTTTAACTCGATATCGGTGTAACTTGGTTGCGCAAAAAACGAAAATTCAAACTCATTAATATGCATTTGAAAGGAACAATGAAAGTACGGATTCGTGAAATTTGATACAAAGTTTAAATTGAATATTTCCGACGGGAGGTATCTTTCTGGAATTATTACGTTTCCAATTTTAGAATTATTTCGTTGCAATAATTCCATCCCGATATTTAATACTCCGTACCCATGGAGTATCGAAGAAAAAAAAAAAAAAAATATATATATATGAAATCATAATACCATTGAAACAGAGCGCGCGCCACGATCGATTTTGAATCATTGTAAATTAAATCGCCGATTTGGGTGTATTAAAATTAGCTGAGACTCATAATCAATCTTTCATGATAATAAATACACGTGTCAAAGTACATAATGCCGCGCTGCCATTTGAATGTTAATTAATTACTGCGTTTAACCTTTCGTGCTGGAAAATTGAAAGGATCGATGAGATAAATTAGAAACAATTGCAATGGTTATTTATGGGGATGGTGAAGAATGTAAAACTGAAATCAAAAATAATTATTGAAGGAGGAGAGGATAAATAAATTACCACTTACGTTTCATTTCGTGTTACGAATGAAATACAAGTTTATAATTTAAAATTATATTTTAATTATAATTTAAAGCTGAAATTAAAAGTAAGGTCGTTATTGTGGGGCAAAAGGATAAATAAATTACCACTTACATTTTATTTAATATTATATCCTATATTTTATTTATAACTGTAATAATTATATAATTTAATTTAATTGCCACGACACATATTTTCATATAACCACCCATGACCTCGTCTCACGAGCTCTATCGAATAATTTTAATAATTAAAGGTGTTGCTATAATTATTTCATTCTATGACAGTGGCTTATTCTGTATTAACACATTGACTGCCTGATTTTCCTAAATCTTACTACGGAATAGAATTAGATTAAATTCTTGCTTATATAAATACTTTTAAGAATAATTTCGTGTTTTAAATATAGATAATAATTTAGAGTTTGAGTTAAGATCATTTTTAAAAGCAATCTTTCATATATCGTCGTTTATTATTTTTACCTTTTTAAGATATGAAATATAAAGTACGAGAAATTTCGTCACCCGTTAATAAATGGAGCACGAATTTGTATGTATTTATAGGAAGCTTATCGGTAGAACTACCGGCGATAAAAGTAGACTTACTTGTAGGAGAGAGTATCAAAGAAATAAAAATGATAGGTATTTGAAAAAGTATCTGTAATANCGTTGCTATAATTATTTCATTCTATGACAGTGGCTTATTCTGTGTTAACACATTGACTACCTCATTTTCCTAAATCTTACTACGGAATAGAATTAGAATAAATTCTTGCTTATATAAATACTTTTAAGAATAATTTCGTTTTTTTTAAATATAGATAATAATTTAGAGTTTGAGTTAAGATCATTTTTAAAAGCAATCTTTCATATATCGTCGTTTATTATTTTTACCTTTTTAAGATATGAAATATAAAGTACGAGAAATTTCGTCACCCGTTAATAAATGGAGCACGAATTTGTATGTATTTATAGGAAGCTTATCAGTAGAACTACCGGCGATAAAAGTAGACTTACTTGTAGGAGAGAGTATCAAAGAAATAAAAATGATAGGTATTTGAAAAAGTATCTGTAATAAGGGTAACAATTCTTTGTATATATTTTTTTCAAAAAGTCGTAGAAAATCGCCAAAAATATATCATTGTAAGTTTATAAAATTTTTATAAGAAATTACGAACCAGTTATATTGACTGCAAGATCGCACAGAACGCACGTAACCGTGAAAAAAGATACACAAAGCATCCAAATTACAGTCTTTTTATATCCAATAGATGAAACAATTCTCTATCGAAGTTCGACTTTTTTTTAATATTCTCGAAAATACGAATTCTCATAAAAATCGACAGCGCACTTCATACGGCGCGCATTAAAATCTCATGAAACTTGGATCACATNAAAATGAAAAGAGCGATTTAAACAAAATTTTCTGACACAGAAAATTAATGAATACAAGAAATTCTGTGTTTGTGAATTGTTGTTTAAAAAGCGATCGAAACAATCCACGACTTGGAAGTAATATTGACGGGATAATTNGAAAAAGCAGTTCTTAAAACTGCGTTGTTGTAAGTTCGTAGAATTTATATGAGAAGTTTTAAATAAGTTTGACCACTTTTATAGTGTAAATTGAAAATTGGAGAAACAGGAGACTTGGTAAATTAAATGTACAGGGTGGACTGATAAGAATTGCCACTTTGAATATGATTGTAATCAAACGTGTGTTTCGGTATAGGAGTAAAAATGATTTGGTATTGAATGAAGGTACTTAAAATTCACTTCCCTCTGTAGTCGCCAACACTGATAACAGAGATAGATTAATTCCAGAATTTTTAAAAAATCTGTGAACCGGACGAAACCAAACAGCGGCTGGTGGCTTGAAACTGTGAGGTTGATGCAATTTTTGAAACATACGTACGCACTGTAAATACAGTGCATACGCGTTTGGATAAAATATCGAAATCATGGTGAGCGTTGAAAAAACGAATTAAACCTGAAAAAAATACTGTTTTGCATATAAAGAATAGCGGAACTGCGCGACGGACAGCGCCACGTTACGCCAATAGCTCGTATCTTGCTGTGCGTATCCTTGCACGCGTAGCAACATCCACCTAAGCGCTGCAGCATGAATTTTTATCACCTTTGTGCACAATAAAAAAATTCTGTAGAATTGTCGGTGATAAAATGAAATATTCCAAGCAAATATAAATAAACTAATATATGAATAATAGTGTATATCGAAGTGCTTTTACACTGGTTGACTTAAAACTCAAACCATGTTTCCTCGGCTCTTTTATTTTTCGGCTAAAGGCCGAACCGATTGGAAACGAGGTCCCAATCGTATCGGTGCGGCCGAAAACCTAAGATCTAGGTTTTATCAGAACTGAAGTTCTTAACGCTTCTATTGTGTCCCTAAAAACTTACCCTAAAATTGTATATTAATTGTGATCGCACACTTTTTTTTTTAATGTAACAAAAATTCATTCGCGTATTCTAGAACGTGTATAAAAAAGACTGACTCGAGAAATCTGAGTCTAACAAAATTAAAAATAGGAAATTATATGAATAAAAAAATATTGTTGGGTCTTATAGACTTAATAGGAGGGTTAATGTCTTTTTTCTTGAATATCGCTACTTGGTGTTGATAATGACACGATTTAAAAGATATAAATTTTAGAGAGGCTTTTAAAAATTCATATTTTTCAAAGTACTAAATACAGGCCTTGCTAATTATTATGTATCATTAAATAATTATTGCGGTTTCTGGTCAGTTTGATATAAATATAAATATAACGTAGATTTTGTATTTGACGAAAACAGATCCGAAATTTTTCGAGCTGCGTGAAATGAAAAACGTTGCTAAAAATAATCCTTTCTTTAAACCTTCTTCTTTCTTGTAAGTAATGTATTCAAAACACGCTTATTCCCTCTAAAGCCTAGCAGTAAATTTTTATACCACTTTGCATAATCCTATTTATAGTTTGAAGAAAGGAGTTTTTATGGACTCTTTATTTTCTCTCAGCTATTGCTTTCTGATGTTTAGGTAGCGTGTGTAGAATAATACGAGAAACAGAAACGACAATTACATCGTTGCGAATCTTATTAGAGCTCGACAGAAATTAATATACGTTTTTTTTTTCAAATAATTCAAGTTGCAGGAGGTTAAACATTTTCAATAATCAAGAAACTTTAGAGGCACATAAACGTTCTCGAGCAAAATGAAAATGAGCCAATAATAAGGGCCACTATTCGCCGGTTACTTCTTTTCTGCCATTTTTCCTCCACCGACCGTTCTTTCTCCATCTGTCATCTTTATCTTCTCCCCGTTCTCTTTTATAATCCTCCCTGAAATGCCTGATCTCTTCAATCTCGTTTCACTGGCACCCCCCTTTCTCCTCCGCCCCATTTTCATGTTACTTTTCCGCTGGATTTCCTCCCTTTCTTGATCCACTCTTCTCTTGCCGCGCTTAAGCTCATTCTAACATTCTAATCGATCCACCGGTAACGAGCCCTGTAAAATTAGATCCCGGACGATTCGCGAACCATGGATCGGGTCAAGTAGGATCGTGTTACGCAACGAAGCTTTGTGCTCGATTGCTGACCAAGATTTTTAACGAGATCCTCGAGATAGGCTTGATAGTTGATTCGCGACGAGAAAGTAATAAAGTATCGAATTCATTCATTTACCTTGTATTTTATACGGCTTGAATTGTTGATGTTGGTACGTGTCATTCTTTTCAATAATTAGACGGATGTTTGATGTATTTTAAATTTGTGAAATTGTCGGGGGGAGAGATGTGCGCAGACATTGAAATTAAAATATTGTATTTTTTTTTTAATTTATTTATTTAGTGTCTTTGCAGAGAATTTAGAGTCTTTTATGGATAGTAATAGTCTTTAGAGAATCTGTGTGTATTTAACAGTTTCTAATTTAATAAATATGAGTGATTTCAGGAATATTAAATTAGAATAATGTTACGGATGCTAAGAATTGTTTTACTTTTAATTTTGGTCGTTTTATTATTACACATGCGATTTTTAGAGACTACTTTTTTTATGGTTAATTATTAGGTCACATTCCTGTGATTAAGTAATTACATTTTAATTTCTGTTTAATATTATTATATAGTTAGAATATACATTTTAACGAATTATTTAATTTGAAATTACTTTTTTCTTTTTTTTTAGTGTATTAATGTATGGTATTTTTAATCTGTTTCAGGATGCTGAAAACAAGAAAAGTGAGAAAAAAGAGGTCGTCGGACCCCCTTTACAAACTGCGTCTGTCAGCGTAAGAGCACTCATCGAGGAAAAGATTATACAAAAGAGAACAACTGGTAAGTTAATATACATTAATTCGCATACAATATAAATTGCTCTCCAGTGTCAAATTTATCAGCGTATTAATATAGCGTATTGAAAATATTGGTCACCTAATTTAATAGTAATCTCCAGAGCGTTCATCATAAGAAAAAGCTCCCTAATAGACTCATATCCCTGCACATTTACTCGAAACTTATAAATCCTCGTACTTATGCATGGAAATTAAACGAGACACGATCCAGTCTTAAGTAAAAAAATTCACGATTGATACTAAATATCGAAGAAAGAAGCGCAAACTGATTATAAATGCATGATGTTAAAAATAACATTTGAGCAAATATTGAAGAACAAAAAATTCACGGTTGATACTAAATATCGAAGAAAGAAGTGCTGATCATAAATGCATGATGTTAAAAACAACATTTGAGCAAATATTGAAGAACAAAAAATTCGCGATTGATATTAAATATCGAAGAAAGAAATGCTGATCATAAATGCATGATGTTAAAAACAACATTTGAGCAAATATTGAAGAACAAAAAATTCACGATTGATACTAAATATCGAAGAAAGAAGTGCTGATCATAAATGCATGATGTTAAAAATAACATTTGAGCAAATATTGAAGAACAAAAAATTCGCGATTGATACTAAATATCGAAGAAAGAAGCGCAAACTGATTATAAATGCGTGATGTTAAAAATAACATTTGAGCAAATATTGAAGAACAAAAAATTCACGGTTGATACTAAATATCGAAGAAAGAAGTGCGATCATAAATGCATGATTTTAAAAATAACATTTGAGCAAATATTGAAGAACAAAGTTAAGTACGAAGGTAAAAGTAAGCGATGGCAAAGTCGAAATACGATTTTCGTCGGTGTGATTAATATTCCTATCAGATGTTGAATAATGACGTTGATATAACGTTAAATAACGTGGGAACTCGAGGAGTCCGTGGGGTACGAATACAATTTCGATGATTTATGTGGCTCGCGAAATCTCTAGATTCGGCTACGTCTCTCTCTCTCTCTTTCCACTTTCCCTCGCTCCATGGATACATTTCGCGAACTATGATCATAAGGAGTAGACCGAGTTATATTAACTGTCGGGTTGCATTAACTTCAAACGTGTTCAGAAGTCTGACGTGACATCTGCTTACACGAAATTTGTCGCTCAACTACTCTGTGTGTACTCGATGACGCTTGAGTCTTGAACTACAGTCACCCGAATGATCACTTGAATTCTTCGACAAACTGTATCGGAGTTACGACCGGAATTAGAAAATAACCTTTCGACTTTGGAATTACGAAATTTTACTTTTATAGAATCTTGATTTTACCGTGGCACGCTTTTGGGAATTTAGATTGACGAGCGACTTCAACGTCGGTTCATTTTATTTTAAATCGATAGAGTTTTGTTGAGAAAGATTTATTTAGTAAATCCAATTCTGTTTTTACACGATTTTGATTTAACACGTTCTATAAAAAAAATCTCACTCTATTTTTACACGGTTTATTTTTATTTAGCAGGATATAAACGATCCTTTCGATGTATGTTTTTATACGCGTGCCCAATTTTTATATAAAATAAGAAATTTAAGTAAACACATGAAAATAATATCCAACGTGAAGATTCTAATATGAAATTTAATATGGTTTATCGTATTATCTTTGCTGATTTTTTATGTGTGGAATCAATCTTCTATTTATTATACAGATACATCGTTTTCTTAACACTGAAGCTACCGAAGCGGTCAAACGACCGGTTCCTAATTTCTCACCCAAATTTTGTAAATTATTAACGGTGCACTTTCGAGTATTTTTTTAATGATTTTCTGCAAAATATATGTTTAAAGATTTGATTCTGGCGCATTGTGTATTTTTCCAAGCATCTATTATTCTAATTTGTTTGATACAAATAGGCTTAGTGTTAACATATATTAACCCTTTCGTTACGAAAGACGTACACATATACATTCTCAGAAATTAAGTAATCGTTCGTTAAAATTTGTGCATGAAGATAGTCCATACTACTGAATTATTTTTATTTTCATTTACATGTGTCATATCGTAATTCATTATACAGTATACCTACATTTTAATATTCATATTTACCAATATATTATATTACCAATAACACTTTTGGTTTTTAGAGCACCCTAGTGAAAGGGTTAATTTTCTTCTTCACAAACATATCTATCGTATAAAAAAAAAAAAGAAAACAGAATCGAGTGTACATTATTTCTCACACGAACGCGTAGTTGTTACGCTTAAACACTAAATCTAAAATCCGTCAAATAGACAGGTTCCATGAATCAAGTATCAAACAAATATACAAAAGATGCTGATACTCCATCATCGTTCATCAAGCTCGCCTTTTTACCGTCTCCCTTTCCACCGCGATAAATTATTAAATTCAAAGTCCGGTTATTTTTATTACGTACTATACTAATCCGATCAGCCTCGGCCGGAGACGCTGAGACCACAAAATTCGCGAGCGCGATTCCGATGATTCATGCGATCCGCGACGTATCTCAGTCCAACCGTGTCCCCTCACCCTATTTTTCTCCTTGCCTCTTCGCGTGTATCTCTCCTCTGTTCCTCTGTCTGTGTCCGTCCGTCCATGGTAATGTGTACATTTGCCAGAAGCTCGCGTGATATTCCAGCCAGCGAGGAATCGCGCCGCCTCCTCCTCGCCGCTCTATGGACTGCCGAAGAATCGTGATTTACGAAGCGAGCACGCCAGAATATTTCTCGCATTGTCCACGTTCGAACGATAAATCAAGCCGCGCCGCGATGGCCCTGGGTGGCGCAGGGTGGCGCAAGGGTGGCTGGGTGCCGCGCTTTTGTAACAAAGTGCGCGTCGTTAGCGATTTATGCGCTATTTCGCCGCCAGCCGCTGCCAAGAGCAACGGGAGACGAAACTATCGCTTCTTTCGCGGAGATTCTTCGCGGTACACCGGGCTCCTGTGTTCGAATTAATTTGGTCGAGTTAACACGACTCGATTGCTACCGTTTTCAATCCTGCGGTGGTTGCGGCTGACCTGAGACATACGTACGTGTAAAATGCTACAGTTTATGATTATTCTCTTCTTTCGCGAGGAAATATTTATATTTTGGTTAATTATTGTAAATTGTGTCTATTTTAACAGAATTCTTCGCGTGTTCGTAATTTTTTTTTCTTTTTTTTCTTGCAATAATTAAACCTATCGACGATTAAAGTAGACCTATTTGTATCCAAAGAAATAAAAATGATAGGTATTTTAAAGAAATACACGACGTAAGGAGAAGAAATATTTACGTATATTTTCCACGGAAAATCACGAAAAATTGCTCAAATTGAATCGTTGAAAATTTATATAATTTCTAGGAGAAATTACAAGCCGGGTCATTTTGACCGCTTCGGTAGTTTTAGTGTTAAGAGAGCGGAGTAAATTTTAAAGCGTTGTATGTCTTAGACACGTTGTGACCTGGTAAGGGATTTTTAGGATAGTGATCATTGGGAGGTTAAGAGGTCTCTGTCGAAAGTGATTTTTTTGGCAGAGAAAAGTATAGTTTAATCAGCATTGATATTAATATTTATGATATTCGGTATACTGTTAAATGTCTCCAAAAGTAATGAGAAACAGAACATTTCGTAGCTTACGCGAGATCCAGTCATGGCGCTTAGAATTGCCCTATCAGTACAGTGATATCGTAATAAAATATTTTCCGGTACAATAATAATGAATGATAATGAATAATAATGAATAAAGAAAAATTTTGAATATATAGGTATACGAGAAGCTTCTAAATTAAACGATGCTACGAAAGGTTAAGATGATGTAGCTTTAAAACCTTTTTAAAGTGTAACACAAGAGAGACTCGGATAAACCATAGAATTGATCGCCTACAAATAGCTAAAATTACGTGTTCCTTACATCCAACACTGCAAATGAAAAAAATTTAGTTACAGAAACATTACGTGCATTTTTAAATCGCTCTTTCCGCGGTCCTCGTCGTTTCATTGCATCACGAAAGGGTTAAATCCAATTTTTTTGATTGAATTCTCCGAGAAACAGAATTAGCGACAGAATGGTTAAATTGTACAATAGGTTGCAAAATTTCGTATCATTTTTTGCGTCCCTAATAACTCGTCCAACTGGTTGATGCGATTTTTATCGCAACCATTTTATTTAACTCCTTTAAAAGCCATTATACTTCACAGGATTATACATCAATAAACAAGACAGAAATTTTCAATTAAAAAAGCATGTTCCTAAATACCAGCCAAAACCAATACACCGCTCGAGAGCGCAACTAAGTAAAAAATAAATATAAAATAAATATAAAATAAATATGAAATAAATATGAAATAATAATTGCAAACGTTTTAAACGCGGCACCATCGATCGACGAGTGCGCCGAAAGTGTACGGGGGTCGTTCGACGGGACAATCATGGTGGTTGGCCATTATTTTTCGAAAATCGATCAGTCGGTCCGAAAGTGTACGCTGACCACGGGATCGATCGATAAATAATTTGCCGGGATCGCTCGTCGGGCACGATTCGCTTGCTGACGACGCATCCCGTCGCACCGTCCCGTCGTCGACGCATCGATGCAATTAGGGGAGGGTTTCTGGTTGAGTTGCTTGTCGACGGCGAAACGGTTTGATGTTTGGTCACAGTCTCAGGAGGAACATCGTTCAAGAGGTTCGCGACGCCTCGTTTACGTGCGAATTCGACGCGATGATTTTGAAATCGAATTTGTAACTTTTTACTTGAAAACCTTTCGAGAAGGTACTCAGATGCTAATTCTTGGGAAAGTTTCGATGGATTTATTTTTGTATAGTATTAATCGATGCTTTTTGGTAGTTTCGTTCGCAAAAGTAAGTGACGAAGTGGTGAAATGGGAATTAATCTTTTTGGACATCTACTTTGTTTCAATTGACTTCTCGCCTGACCATGCATCGATCTGTTCTACTTGTTTTTTTTTATTCCGTGGCTAGGAATGAGGAGTAAAATTATTTGTTTAATTAAAGAGATACAGAATGTTTGTAAGAATTTCTTAATATTATTTTAGAAACTTAAACGTCTATTAAATGTTATTTCTCTTTTTTGCCTGATAATACATTGATACAGTCTACTTATTTTTTTTTTTTTTATTTTGTGGCTAGGAATAAGGGGTATAATTAGAGGCAGAATCTTAATTTAGTTAAAGGAACACAGGATATTTATAAGAACTTGTTTATGTGCTTTAACATTCGTTGCTGTCTGACCATATCCGATATATACTACTTATATACTACGATGTACGATCAGATAAAAGGATTGTCAATTTTAAAATAAACCACAGGTGTACAGCGAACAACTTTTATTTTTACAAAAAGTTGACATAATCATTCGATCGTTAAAATTATATAAAATTATATAAAGTGCATTTTCATATCGCTTTTAAATTATTAAATTCTTTACACCCACGTAACTTCGTTCTCTTCACGCGTAAAGAAATTCATTCGGTTCATAAATATACAGTTTCACCGTGATTAAAACAGAACCCAAAAATAACATCTTTTCACCCTCCCCGCGTACATCTCGTGGAAAAAAAACAATTGCCTCCCTGAATATAATTTATTCCATTACACGTTGAAAAATTCCGACTCACGGATGAAATTTTCATTCCGATAAAACAGTTATTCAACATAAAAGCGATTACTCTTTCCTTAGCTCGCACCATCGCCTCTGTTCTAACCGTTTGTTCCTACCAAAAAATAAAAAAAAAAACGATTGTTCATTTTAATAATTGCAACAAGAGAACGAACGAAGAAAAAAAAAGGAAAAAAAAAATGGTTGCACACAACGCGTGTGCTTTGATGCAAACGCCGCACGCGTTGCGGCAAACGCGGTATAAATATTCATTGCATATTTAGGGGAGTTGCATATTCACCGAACGAGAAACATTCATAAGCAGATAAATTGATTGTAAATGAATAAATGATTACAGGCGTACGAGCGCGCCGAAGTATGACGTTCGTCGGCCGTAACAATGTTGCTGCAAAAATAACGCGAATTTTAAAACAATTATCATGATAATGCTATCGTAAATACTTAAAAGACTTTGAAACCATCGGCCACGGTACCGTTCATTCGTTGAAACTAAATAAATCTCTGAAATATAATAAATTACGGCTCGACAGTTAATAATGAATGATTTTAACGAGAATGCAAGAAATCGTGTAGTCGTGAATTATTGTTTGCAAAATAAATGGAGCATACCGAAACCTGTAATTCATATTTTTAGGCGATAATTCTTGGAATAGAAACGATGATTTGAGCAGAATACGTCGAGTTAAGTTTAAGTTAAGTTTGGATTGATTTTAATAAATGCTAGAAATTTTGTAATTATGAATTATTGTTTGCGATAGAAACGGAATGAGCTGCAATCTTGAATTAATATTATTATATTTTTTATTAGAAATATCAATTTACACGGAATAATTTTTTATTAGAAATAGCAATTTGCACAGAATTTTCTCAGTTAATTTTTCTTTTTACAAAATGCAAAATATTTTATAATCTTTAGTTATTGTTTCGAAGCATTTGAAGCGAGATATATCCTGGAATTAATATTTACACAGGTTGATACAGAATTTACCGAATTAAGTTTCTTTCTACCGAGTGTAAAAAATTTTCTAATCGTGAATTATTATTTAGGAAATATTTGGAACTCCGTTATATATACTTTGACGCAATAATTCGTAAAATGAAAAGAGCGATTTAAACAAAATTTTCTGACACAGAAAATTAATGAATACAAGAAATTCTGTGTTTGTGAATTGTTGTTTAAAAAGCGATCGAAACAATCCACGACTTGGAAGTAATATTGACGGGATAATTCTTGAAGTAGAAACGACAATTTACACAGAATTTTCCGAGGTTCCTGGCGGAATACGAGCCATTGCTGACGATGCATAACTCGATGCCGGGTGCATCGGTGCAATTCAACGAAAAGTACGATAAGATGACGGCGCTGGTTATAGAGGACTGGTAAAATATCACGGTTATCTGCTGATCGTTGCGAAAGTTTGGCAAATGGATAAAGAATATGTGCCATAAAGGATAATTTAAGGCATCCTCGAGAGCATGAGATATATTCTTATTAATAAAACGAACGATATTTACGTTTCCAATGTACAACTGATTAAACTAAAATTGTATTTCGCATTTAACACTGAGAATAATACAGAATTAATTGTGTTTGCATGAAAAATAGCAATAAAATAATAAACAGAATTATTATTACGTTCAATATTAATGGTGCTGCATAACATTGTGAATGTTAGTTCCTTATCGAATTTAAAATACTATTCTAATTTCGCGCGTCAAAAAATCCAAAATATTTCATATAGAAACTATAAAGTTGAAAATATTCTATCAAATATCATTTAAATAATTAAAAATCATACTTAAAATACTGTCATCTTCAAATTAGAACTTGAACATTATCGTGCTACAATTCTATTAATTACTTGAAATTTTTAACTGAATATTGAAATCCATTTTAAAAACATAAACAGTCCGTGAAATAAAAATACAAATAATGCAACATGAAATACATTAAATTAAAGAAAAAAAAACAAAATATAAACAAATATTTTTCACAACATTGTTCAACATATATTCTCGATCGTTTATTTTACAATTTTACACATTCAAAGGCAGCAATTTATTTCTCGTTTTTCCATCTCCGCATTTATACCGAAAGACCTTGAAAAAATATTGATCACCCCGCTTTTCTGCAAGCTTCCCCCTCAGCGTAACGAAAAAAGCAACGATTTCCACGCGGAAAAGTAAAAACAACATTGAAGAGGAACTTTTGTCCACTTGGCCGAGGACAATCTACTTTACCGCGATCAATGCTTGGCAATTTGCAAAAATCCCCGGCGGTTTCGTCCGCGTGGATTTACGTCGTTGCGAGACCGTACAAAAGCGTGGCCATCAAATGGATTTGCGGTCCGCATAAAGTTATGTGTAGAAGCACAGGATGAAAAATGCAACGAAAGGCTCCTTTTGATACACACTGCATGAATTTCGACGAGTTAATATGAAATATTTATTTATCAATAGGGTGCATAGCTAGATTTTATTCGAAACCTAAATATGGACTTTTAAGCGTTCGTTAAAGTAAAAAGAAGAAAATACAAGAATAAAATAGCGTGGTGTATTTAAACATTTTTTTGAAGTAGATACTCGATGGAAATAAAAATTGAAAGATACATGTTTATTTGAGTCCTTGAAAACAGTAATACTGTAACTCAATTTTTTATGAATTTTAGTTAACGTCGTAACATAATAATTACTAATCGTTTAAATTTAGAAAATATTTAGGAATAAATTTAGATTAAAATTATATGCATATTTCTTTCTGAGATATTTGGGTGCTTTCTTTTTTTATTATGATCATACACTTTCCATTTATTTCTGTTATTATCACTTTCAATTCATCGAATAAGCTTTGAAATATGCAATATTTTTGTAACATCCTAATAATTATCCTAATTCATTATTTTCTTTAAAATTAACCATGCTATCCTCTTCGAATCTATGTGACCCAAAACAACATTTACTTTTACACGACTTGCTTTTAATTATTCCTCTTTATCAGATTCAGTGTATTTAATTTTCCCGTTTACTTCTTTAATATCCTATTGGTTAATATTATTTAATACTATACATTCTGTGACTCTAGAATAATATATATTATATATTTTTATAATAAAAATTAAAAAAAAGAAAAAAAACTGTTAAAAAATACAAATGTATAGTGTAAAGGAGATGATGCACGAGGCAGTCAGCCAGAAAAAAAGTGTTTAAATATACCACTCAAAATCGGAACGAAATATCGTTCCATAATTTAACATCCTGCAAAAGGAACGGAGCCAAAGCTACAAAAAAAGAAAATTCATCGAAACGTTGTCGGTATTACGCACAACGAATTGCATCAGGGATCGATCGTCCCCCCATCGTTGCAATTTCCATCTCCGTCGAGCGAACAAAAGCGTTTACAACGATTTCAATTTACCCCCAGGGAGAAGCAATAGTCAAAGACGGATATTAATTTCTTTCGGTTGATTTATTAACGGCGTGGACCGGGTCGGCAATGAGCAAAAACGGCGAGCGGCCAGGGTCGCGGTATATAATGCGACATAAAAAGAGGGAGGAAGTCGAGCTCGGGCTCGAAGCCAGAACGAACTCCAGATATTCATGGAATCGTCGTGGAAAAGTTTCCTTTCGCGATACACAGCTGCAGATTCGACGGATCCCATTTTCTTCTCACGCTTTGGCCAGGATATGCGCGCATTTATATCTGTCGGGTTTCGTTGCTGTCGTAAACGACGTTTCGCGCCTCGGAATGTATTTTTCAACCAGCACAGCCTGTGTCTTCGCGAATGCGTTTGCTGTCAGTGTTGATCGCGAACGGAGAAATTGATGGGAAAGGTGTTACAACGGGGAAATTGTTTTTCTGTTAATCTCCTATAACATCGTGTAAATTATTGTTCCAAGTAAATTATTGTAGCTCGTGTGTATATATTTTTTGAAATATTATTTATTTATTATAACATTATTATAATATTTATTATAATATTATTGTAATTCGTTATTAGACTGTGAGGATTTGTGTTATGTCTTATTGAATTATGTATTGCAGATATTTGTATTATTATACATTTATCTATTATAATTGATATTTCTATGTAAAGAAAAAATAGTTAAGGAAATGGTACTTGGATATTTATTTTATCACTCGATGGTTCACAAATTATATTTTTTATTTTAGTAGATAATTTTTTAATATACTGGGTCAGGGGTCAGAATTGTGTATCATTTGTTGGGATGCTTTAATATTTATTAGTGAATTTTTTAGTCTTTATTGTCCGACTAGTAGCTGTCCTATATTACTGATATTATTTTTCGCATGGAAGGATTAATGCTTTTAAAACGAAGTATTGTTTATAAAAATGCAAAAGTTTGCTTTGTTCGTATCTCGTATTTTTTGCTCCTCTTTTTTCTGACGATTTATTGGAATATTTTATTGGTTCTCGTTGTTATTCGTTCAATTCATTATTGAAGTGTAACGCATACATCTTCTGGTTCCTGTGTTTCTGGGTATTTTATAATTCCAAAGTTTGTATAATTTCAATCATTTGCATTAAATCTTCCAATGAACGTTGAATCGTATTTCAGACTAAAAAAATAAATAAATAAATAAATTAAGTACATTCTTCTCGTATCAATCAAATGATGAATAATGGAAGCTGAATATGCATTTTTAAAATACGAAAATATTTTTTTCCCTGATGCATGTAAATGATGGATCGTTTTCAAAACCTAAATAATTACGAACATTCTGGCAAAGGTACAGTCATAAAACCGTTTACCCCCGTCCAAAGATTATTCCGTTTCCTGCTCGTACGATCGTGAAAAGGCGAATTAAGGAACGCACAAATGGATGGAATCGGCGCTCGTTTAAGAAGATCACGGCCCTCATAATTTATTCCCCATAAACTGAAACGGTTCGCGGAAGTACGTTCGCTTAATTGGCAATACGATTAATTCATATTAACGTCATAATAAGGGCGAATATGTACAACCGGGAGCCAGAAAGGACGAATCGCTTTTTGGAGCATTCGCATCTCATCCCTCTTCGTCAACGATTCTCCCCCAAGTACTCTTTTCTTCAATTAGTCGAGCAAAAAGACCGAGTAAAGAAGAAAGAGAGCGTGCACGAAGCACGTCAATGAAGATATTTTCCATTAATTTCCATCATTAGCGCAAAATTATATGCATATTCCTTACTGTCGTATCGGGTGCTTCATTCCGACCGTACATTGATATGTTCTACTTACAAATGATTTTATACGCTTCTATCTGTGGTTTAACCTGTCTTTTATTACGTTATATTATACTATCTATCGAACTATTGACTATTCGCGTTGAATTATAATTTAATTATCAGAGTATCGTGGGTTTCTGACCATTCACTGACACACTCTACTAATTCTTCTCATTCACTCCTGATTTAATGTTACAATTCTTATTCGTAGAAACTTATGATTAATTCCATGTTTTAGTTTTGAATTATGATCCAAACGCAATAAAGGCACGCTGTATTAGTAATAAAGTTCAATTTTGACCATAGTTTTAACCCTTCGCCAGCGTTTGTTAACGTAATCCGTATAACTAGTCTTTCATTCTTGAGCTTAGTTTCTCATCGTTTCCAACTTTTAAAAAATCTGAAAAAATTCTAGGATACTTACCATAGTCCCTAATTTACTACACAAGCGATAATTCAGCCAAACAGGTGCTTGAAGCACGGAATTTGATACCTTCGTTTCCAAGAAATTAATGAAAATTTTCGCCTGCAACTCAGGAACCCATTAATTAATAAGTTCGATAACTAGATACAAATTATCTGTAATATTTCAATGTTGTGCACTCGACACAGTGTCAAAACAGTGAATATCAGTCGTTAACACGCGAGACTGCTGAAAAAATAACGAGACAACGGTTTAATATTCATTACGTCCCTTTCCGGTAACTTCTGGCTGACAATTAACTGACCTATACTACTAGCTCCTCTGTTTCCCACGTAAAAACGAACGTTTATCGGAGAAACTTGATAACTAGCTTGGAAAATAGAAAATATTCGCAAGAATTTACCACGTACAATTTACTACACGTCTATCTACTATTTTATATACCTCTAATTATCTCTTCCGAGGCTATTATCTCATTCTACTTGACCAATCACTTTTACTACATTTATCGACGCTTCTTTCTTTCTGTCCTCCGGCTCTGCCTTTCCCTCCGACTTCTTCTTTAGAATTAATTACACAGAAAGGGTCCTATACAGAAAAAGAAGCAACGAAAAGTGTCTCCTTTCGAAGGACGAGCGAGCAGCATCCGAGCCAAGCAACAAAAGGTTCCTTTATTCTTGTACTCCGACGCTATCGTGTCCTCTCTCTCTGCCTTCCCTTTCCGTTTCACGGTTTTCGACGAGCGCATCGATGTTTATTCCGCTCGGAAAAATGAAACGGGACCGGCTCTGTTCGAAACAGAGGATCACTGGGCGTGAGTTCACGAATAACCGAGCGATTTCAATGGATACCTCGAATGCGGTTCCCTTCGATGAGACTCGCGCGGTTCAATCGAACGCATTACACAAAGAACTCGATCGAATGATTATTTGGTTGTCGATTTTATTGATGTCTCTTAGAACAGAACGGACACTGTGGTTGGGAAACGAATTATTTAAACAACTTATTGTGGATTTTTTTATTACATCCTGGAATAATTGAAACAGTTCGGAATGATTTCAATGAACGTGCTCTGAGCTGGATATTGTATTCGATTTTCGAAATACATTCTCGTATCTTTGGGTTGTGTACGAACGTTTGTATTCATTCTTTCGCTGCGAAAAACGTGGCAAAGTAAGTCGAAAAAAGAGGAATAGAATTTTTTCATCCGAGCTTCGTCTTCGAGAGAACTAAGCGGTCGTGTGCAATTTTCTTCAGAGGTCAATCTTGCTGTTAAGCTTTGGATTTTCCGTTAAATGTTTGCTTTGGAACAAAGCTAATCAAGAAAATAAATAAAAAATAAATAAAAAATTGTAACTGTTTATAATTTTTTTTTTTTTCTCAAAGTAACAGTAAACTTTCATAGTAGTCTTGCGAAGCTTAAAAAAATTTAGGAGTGCAAAGGACTAAGAGAGAATATATGAGTTTCTGTTGGACAGAATATATATTTTTTTTTAGGAATATTGTTTATCAAAAATAAATTAATACTGTAAATAAATAATTTAATTAGTAACAGCTCGATATTAGTAATATGATTTAAGACCTGTTCGTGGCAGAATTCTGGAGGCACTTCAATTAACTAATAAAATATGTTCGTTGATTGGTTTTGAAGGGAACGGTTCCGTTTCCGAGAAGCATGCGCCGTGATTGCACGTTTTATCGACGAACGCAATTTCGCACAAGTTACACGCAGGCCACGCCGTTCTCCGGGAAATCAAACTGCGGAGATAAAGTAAATAGTCAAGTTTATTTGAATCGAAATTTATCGAAATATTGTTTAATGACGGCGAGAACGAGGGGCACGGGGCTTTTAATGGATCGCTCGCAACCTTACCGTATTAACTGCAGTCAGCGAAAATTTGTATTTGCACTTAAACAGACATCCTTTTTGGATTTTTCTGCATTGATTTAAAATGAATTACGTATGGAGATCGTTGGATAAATTTAAATACCTGATACGGTATAAATTGCGGAAATAATTCGCAGTAATTGTCTTAGAAATTATTCAATTCTAAGTTTCGATAGAGTTGAAGTTTAATTTATTGTAATGCAACGAGAGCAGAAGAAATGTTTCAGAAATTAATCGAGGTACAAAATTGTATTTATATTGTAAGATAGAAAAATTATAGGAAATTCGATGATTGTATAAATGATTATATATTAAATCATATGTTTCTATAATTCTTGCTTCACGAATGTTAATTTACATCTCGAATCATGAACTATAGAGAATTTTAAGGTATCGTGAAGAATACGAATATATTTATATTTTTATTATACCTGTACTTCTATACTGTTGCTACAAAATTTAATAAAAATGTAAATGAACGAAATATAGTAAAATAAATAATAGAAAATATAGAAGAAATATATTACACAAATGTAATATTATCATGTAACATTATTTATAAAAGACTTCATGCTACGACAAATAATTTAATTAGATATAATTTGATTATTAAAAATCTCTTAATTTTCAGAAAATATGAATTTCAAAGTTAAATCTGTTACACTGAATCAAATAATAATACTTCAAAACCATTGTAAAATGGATTTCTATTAACCTTTCGTTCTGAAAAATTTACAAAGTAATTGCTTTCATTACACACCTTTACTGCTAAAAATATTTCTTTTTCGTATAAATAAAATTTACAATAATTTTCATTAAAGACGTAAGTTACAAATAGGACCTAGAAAATTTTACTGGCAAAAGATTGCTTTTAGAAAGCGTCATTTTAGAAAAAATACGCTTGACGTTTGCTAAAGACCAAAATCTAATTTTTTAAAAATAGTGGACTCGGTTAGTTTTAGCAGGAAATGGATAATACAGAGGTAAAAACAATGAAAAATTATTTTTCAAAAGTATTTTGCTTTATTTCAGCAGCAGACACGAGCACGAACCAACAGTCTCGCACAAATGCGACGGTTTTTACGACGCAGGCCGACAGTGCGTCGCAGATTTCCGGTAAAACAAGCTTCGCGGTACCAGCACCACCGCCATTGGCCTCCGCGGAAAAAGTCCGTAGACTTTCCGATGGCGAACACTTCCGACAGCCTAATATCACCGTTTCCGGACACGCGACCGTGCAGAAACAGCTACAGGAAGCGCAGACCCAGGCTCAGGCGCAGGCGCTGGCCGACATGATTTTGAAGGTACATTTTATTTTTTTTTTCTTTAAGAGAAGAATTATTTATTTATTCTTATAACACATTAAAAGAACAATTTATCTATTCTTATAACTTATTTAAAAAACTATTTATGTTTTTTTTGTTCTTAAAAAAAGAATAAATAAGTGATTTGAATTAACATTTTGGTACAAATGATGACATAAATCGGTATTATAATTCAACAGTATATATTCTCCTGCTTTTTTTCTTGTTTAATAAATGCGTTATAAAAAGATACAAAAATAAACAGAATTTTTTTACTTACTCTTTTTGTACAAAAGTTTCCTATTTTGTTATTAGTTTGTTTCGTCAATGAAACATTTCGGTACCTAAAATAGACGAAGCAGAATTTTATCTCTCCCTTTTGTGACACAATATTTTCCGATATTTTTAACATACACCATTACGATTTCATATTTCTTTTGTTTCTTTTTTTTCTAATTCTAAAATGCTCTACATCTGAACCTCGTTTATTTAACCCTGCTACGACCTTAGATTTTTATTCGCATCCAATTGTACTTTCGTTGCTTTTAAAATTTTTTCCTGATTGTGAGAAAATTACACGCGTTAAATAATAACTTATTTATATTTGGTTCAAAATTAAAAAGAAACATGAAACTATTTTAGTAAATTAAAGCATGGTTCTATAAAAAAAAAATCTAAGAACCATATAGCAGAGTTAATAAAACACTTGTACATTTTGATAAAAGTAAAGAATCGAAATATATTTACAAATTATTAATGCAACATATAAATAATCCGTATGCTGATTATACAGTGTATTTTAATTTATAAGTACATTAATAAATATATAATTATTTAATAAACCGTTAAATAAATAATAATTTATTCATTAACCTTCTAGGGTACCACCAAAATGGCTGTGAAGAGAACGACTTCCGATCCCGGGCAAAGATTGCACTTGACGTATCAAACATCGGTTCAATCGACGACCAATCAGCAGCAACAGCAGCAACAGCAGCAACAGCAGCAGCAGCAGCAGCAGCAACAGCAACAGCAGCAAAATAATCAGCCTCAAGCTCAGCCCACAGTTACAGACAGCTTCTCGATGACAGGTTATTCTGAAGATGGTGGTTACTTTAGCCCGAGTCTTCAAGACGAAGTTTTCCAACAAGTCACCGCAGTTCCTGACAGCGTTCTGCTTCATGCTACTCAATTAGACTCTCTTCAGGTAAGTAGTTCTTTTTTTTTTTTTTCTTTCAATTTATTTCCTTCGTCTTGCACTTTTTAACCCGAACACTGAATAAACGAAACGATGGTAAGCGATTTATCGTTGATACATCTACTATCCGTTTGCGCTCCTAAACTTTTATAAGTTTCGCAGGACTATTGTTAAAACTTACTGCTTTGGGGGAAAAAAGGGTTGAAAATATTTAGGATTCTTTATTTATTTAGTTAATTTGCTTTGTTTTTAAATTAAATAAAAATTCGAATTGGCGAATGTGTAAAAATTGGAATTGACGAAAATGTAAAAATTGGAATTGGCGAAAATGTAAAAATTGGAATTGGTGCAAAATGTAAAAATTGGAATTGGCGCAAAATGTAAAAATTCGAATTGACGAAAATGTAAAAATTCCACTCAGCTTATAAATAAGAAATTTAGCTTAAATTTGTACACATGTCGCCATAGCGACGCCAGTCGAGTGCAAAGGATTAACCAATCTTCAATCTTAACATCAATCCTTTCTCCTATAATAACTAAAATAATAAAATTAATTAAACCTACCACGCACGAATAATATGATAAATACTGACAAACACGAACAATAGTATTAATCATGAACAACGATAGCGACGCACGATCGAAGCCGACAGAGACGTCCTCGTTTTCGGTGCTCGCGCCAAGACACAATATCGCGGATCCTTTAACGGGCTAATTAGTCCCGGCGTTCCGTTCTTCGTTACGTGCCAAGCGTCGAAAACGCTTTAGTTTCAATTACGTGACAGGGCAAGGGACCGTCTCTCTACGGACACAGAATTTAATAAGACGAATTATCTAAGTAGTTGATGTCGGCTGCACCGACGACGACGATGCCGCTTTGTGCCGTTTCAAAAGGACCGGATCCCGCCTGTATTCTCCACCTATCCACCGGATATCTTATCCCATCCACCCTCTTCACCGTGTCACGAACCTCTCGTCGTCGACCGGTCTCGTTAATGCCTGACCCGCGGATACCAAGGATTCCAGCGTAATGGGTGCATCCATCGGCGTGCCGCTGGAACGCCTTCATTCCGCCAACTTTTCACTTCGATCCTACGGCGAATTCAATTTTTGACGAGAACTCCTGGAACAGGAATCGATATCGCTGATGGAACTCGAAACGACGGCCGCGTGAATTTTGTATGGCTGCGTCGGTTAGATTGATTGAATCTACGATGAAATGGTTTTTACAGGGAAATGCAATATTTTTCTTTTTTTTTTTTCTTTTGTTTTGTTGAATATTACACGGTTAAATGTTTGACAATAATTTGTGTACATTGCTGGAGGTTTTCAAGCTTCAGGGATGCTTCGAGTATCTTTTAGGTGGAAAGAGTAACTTGAATTTGTGCTTTGGATACAGAGTTAGGAATCAATTTTTTGTCGCTGATGTTTGTAATTGTTGTTACGAAGTAAGTTTATCGTATGAAAGGTAATATAATGGTTGCAAAAAGAGACGCGTATGGTTTGACGTATTGAGAAAGACTAATTGAGACGGACGACGTAGCCGAGACGATCGGAAGCTGCGTCGAATTAAATAAGGCGCCACCGAAGAAGACAATGCTGAATAATAATAATTTGAAATGCGTCTGCGTTTGGTTAACTTTAATGAAAATTAAGGGAGATCGGGAAACAGGAAACATAAGTTTATGATATTTAAGAGTGAGAATTTTGGTCTTTAACTGCTTTAACAGATATCAACTGCAGTACCCTAAGCAGTAAAATAGTTCGAGTCTTATTTAGAGCCTGTATCTTTAATACAATACTATCGCCTGATTTATCATAAAAAATTGAGCTATAAATTTGCATTCACCAAAGATTAACGAATACAAACTAAATTTCACCAACAAGTCAATCGACGCCGCGTGTGATCATTCGAACCCCCGCAAAGTGAGCTCCAATTCTTACAAAACGTCGAAACATGTCTTCCCAAAGGACGTTTATCCAAAGCTTTGATCCAAATTAACCAGCTACGAAACGTTTCAGTTTCAGACAGCAAGCTTACTGCAAGAACAGCCCGCCGAGCAATTACAAGACATCACCCTGGAGGACCGATATCCTTCTCAACACACAGTGAACCCGGATCTACAGGCGCTGGTTAACTCCCCGTTACCAGACTCGTTGGCCGAGTTCAGCACCTATGGTGCCCAATACACGGAGAGTCCGCACACGTTGCCCACCCAGTCTCCGCTGCCGTCGCCTCTGACAAGACACGATAGTCCAAGTTTCACATATCCAACACCGCCAGCGAGTCAGGAGGGTCTACTAACCGGGAGCTTTCCTCTGTTAAGTCCTCAAGAGGACCCAGAGAGCGTGAGGCAAGTGTCGTCGCCTTTATCCGCGGCTTTCTATGCAACCACCATGTCATCGGCTGCAGCGGTTGAGGAAGCTCTGAGCGAGGTGTTGCCAGGCGAATCCGAAGCAGACACGGACCTATACGGATCCGGTTCACCCAATCCGCACTCGCCACTGCCAAGCCCCTTGTCGGCGACCCCGGCGCCATCACCGTTGTCCTCGTTGCCACCGTCTTCGGTATCATCGCCTGGACCAGTGTCTTTCACCGGCACCAGCTTCCCCGTGTCGCCGCATCACGCTCTGCAAAACCAAATGATGCCCAATTCGGAAGATCCGTTGCTCTCGTCGACCCCTAAAGACTTCACAACGGCCAGCCGCAGACGATTCGAATTCCAATCGTACAAGTTCATCACTAGTCAGAACTTGGTGGACTTCGGTCTAGGGAACGGTAGTCTGGCTGGTATCGTGGTGGACAACAACGGGGAGTTCAAGCTGATCCAGACTGCTGGACTTCAGAAGACCAACGTGCTGGTGCAGACAGGCTCGCTGAGCCCGGCTCTCACGTTCAAGAAGGAAATGCGGCTGGCGACACCGAAAATGGAGCCCGTTACCGTGAACCTTGGCCTGAACGTGCAGACGAACCACCAGTACAACGCTGGCCAGTTTAATCAGCAACAAGTGGTGAATCCGACGAAGTTTCTCATACAGACGAACGTCGCTAAGAACAACAATCTGCGACAGAAGACGCCTAGCGGAAACCTGCCGATCCCTGTCGAACAGATCAAGGAAGAGCTTCTCGACGAGGACGTTTTTCTCAATCCGAGCAACGTGCCAACAGGCAGTCCTGTTAGACAGTGCAGGAAGAGGCCACGCATGGACGGTGGATTGTACGCGAACGCGTCGCACTCGTATCCCTCGAGATTGAGGAAGGCTTGCGATCGACATTGGGACAGCAGCTACACGCCACCGCCGATTTTGGATCCGTCTCGACCTGGTCCTGGCCTGTACGCCAGGCTGCATCAGTACGAAAGGGACTCTGACTTCAGTTCGGACGATTCGCAAGGAAACGACGGTCCACCGCCTAGAATTAACATTGGGACGAGGTACCAGGCCACGATACCGCCGATTGGAAGTGACGGGGATAGAGGAAAGGGCGAACCAGAGGCTGATCATCTGTTATGGGACCCTGGTATCAACAATGTGCTGACGGACAATGAAAGTAAGTGTCTCTTTCATCTTTTTTTTTTTTCTTTTAAAGAATCTTTGGATTTGTTTTATCGAAGATATTAGAATAATAGAAGAGTATTCGACACGCTTGTTTTATTATTTGAGTTAGAACTTGAATACTGGTGAATATTTTTTCTCACCTTTGGCTTGTACATACGCATTTATGGAAACAGAAAAAGATTTGTTATTATATGGTATTCGTTAATTATGTGTATATAGGTAGCAGCATTTTTCTTTTTTTCTTTTTGTGCATTTTTTTCTTTTTTTTTATCGAATTTAAACAATTTTGTTGGAATTGAAAATTGAGTAATGCGGTGTACAGTGTTTTCTGATGAACAAATGCTGTTATATGAATTAATGATACTTCACTGAATTGCTAATTTAAATTTTAGTACTTTCAAATGGAACAAGAAATAAATTTACAAAGTACAGTTGTAATAATTATTGCTTAATAAAATTCAATTAAGCACAGTTTTATCTGATCGCTGATTAAGCAGGTTAATTGATTTTCATTGATCAATATTGCGCTGAATTTTTACTCGATTTGCCGCAGAGTGCATCAAAAGAATAAGTAGATTACTTTATGCATAAAGCTAGATTGTAATAAAACAGGGGAATAATACGCGAAGCGTTTGCAATGTCGCGACTGTCGTCACAGTGCAAACACAAATTACATTTAATTTATGCTTTCGCACGAGAGAGTGCGTTGTTTCACCGTGAACAACAAGCTGTATCTGAAACAAGAACTTTTGTTTTGCAGTGGAAATGTATCTGCAATTTGCATGCTGTGCCGCGGTACCAGGTGGAGGAAGAAACAAAGAATACGCGTTTCATCTGCTGCATATGTGTAAAGGAAATATTCATGTACGATTCTTTGGATTTAACTACTTTATTCTACCGTATTTCGACTATTTCCAAACGTCCTTTGTCAGTAAAAATTCTAAAGAGTATATGTCAATTGAAAAACAACCGAGACAAAAACAAAAAAAAAAAAGATAGCACAGCGCACTTGGAATCATATTTTTCATTGTTCGTTCGAAACACGGTTTAACTCTTGATGGTCAAAAGTATCGTTAACGATTCTATCTTTCTGCCTATGTAAATATTTAAAAAAATCTATCTCTTAACTTGTTCAACCACATTTGAAGTCTCGCGTAGTAAAGGACTCAGCATCCTATTTTTTGTGGTCCTTAGATTACCTCGAATGTCGACGAAACGAGCTCGACGGCCATACTTCGTCTTCGAATGACCATGAGTATCAATGACGCGACCTCGAGACGACCCTTGACCTTTCAGTAACCTTGACATTCAGTGACAGGACCTTGATGACCAACCTTGGTCTTCGAATGACCCTGACCTCCGATGACACGACCTCGGTCACTCCTCGTGATCTTCGAATCACCTTAACCTCGAGTGGCACGACTTAGATAATTCCCAGTGATGTTCGAATGACCTTGACCTTAATTACACAACGTCAATGACATCGATGACCTTTAGATGACCTTAAATGTCCGCTCTCCTATGATATCAATTGACTTATACTTGTTATTCTTTCCGGATATCTTCTTTAGTGAGAAATACTGAAGATAGTGGATCACTGTTTATCTGTATCTATAGAAATAGATTGTAAATAATAATGTAAAATTCTGAAGAAAGTATTTTTTTTTCTTTTCATTTTTTTGTTTTTTTTTGTTTTTAATAAGCGATTAAAAACTTGAATTTCAACTAAATAGGACGAAACATTGGAAGTAATCTGGCCAGCAGAGTTTAAAATTGTAAAAGATAAATCGTTTTAAGTCCTCGAATAACTCTGTTGCTTTATCATACACTTTCCACTATGTAAAAAGCTTTTTTTCTTTCAACAAATTGCTTCAATTTAACAGTATTTCCATTATCGAATTTAACTAAGCGCAAATACCTTAAAATACCTCAAAATCTTCCATCTTCGTGATCCTTTCGCTCTGCGTTCGTTCGTTCGTTCGTTCGTTCGTTCGTCGAAATTAAAACGGTTCCACGTTAATTTTCAGGAAGCAATGCTGAAACTGATGAGACCAACACCACCATTGCCAGCTGAACATCCGTTGCACAGTTACGAGTGCCACGAGTCCGACCGATGGACGTCGCAGGAAATGGACGCATTCTATCAGGGCCTGTTGAAGTACAACAAGGACTTCTCTGCGATCTCGCGAGACGTGGGTGGCAAGTCCGCGAAACAATGCGTGCAATTCTATTACCTGTGGAAGAGGCTCTGCCCGGACGAATACAAGAGACTGCGTGTTCGTCACGGTAAACCAAAGATTAAATCAG
This sequence comes from Ctenoplectra terminalis, assembly GCA_019453375.1. Classification (NCBI taxonomy): domain Eukaryota; kingdom Metazoa; phylum Arthropoda; class Insecta; order Hymenoptera; family Apidae; genus Ctenoplectra; species Ctenoplectra terminalis. Next base: position 813,939 of record SMSQ01025892.1, read on the forward strand.
AGAGCAAGGATTGCAAGGACACAAGGGAGCTCCGCGACGCCATTGCGTCTGTCACGGAAATGGACTTCAGCGAAGACAAATCGATTCTCCATCGTACTCTGGTGAGTTTGATTTTAAATTGAAAACCGATGATAAAATCACCGCGTGTCGAATTTTTGTGAAATGAACGGATAATTTGATTAGCTTTAAAAATTATTCTTTCGCGGTAATTGAATCAGCGAATATCGGTGATAAATTTTCTTTCTGATTTTTATTCAATCCGAAGCATGGGATTATAGTAAAAATGTTTTTTATTTAATCTGAAGCACAGAATGATAATAAAAATGTATTTTTATTTAATTTAAAGCACAGAATTATGATAAAAATGTATTTTTATTTAATTCAACTCACAGAACTATAATAAAAGTGTATTTTGATTTAATTCAAAGCACAGAATTAGACTAAAAATGTATTTGTATTTAATTCAAATCACAGAATAATAATAAAAATATATTTTTATTTAATCTAAAGCACAGAATAATAATAAAAATGTATTTTTATTTAATTCAAAGCACAGAATTACAAAAAAAATGTAGTATAATGAAATCTACAATGAAAATATAAGTTCTCAAATGTTTTAAGCTACGACAAAAGTCTCCTAATATTGGGAGTGTAAAATTAAAAAAATACTATAACAACGATCTTCTATTTCCTATTCTCACGATTTAATTTTCGTTTCACATTAATTCTCTTCCACAGTTACAAACAAACGAGAGAGAAAGCTCGGCTACTCTGACAACCAGCGACGGAGAACTGAGACTATTCGCATACGACTGCCCCGATGTGAGTACCCACCACTCGTACACGCTCTATATGTATTCTATCTTTTACCTACAAGCTTTACTTAATACCAAGGGAACGAGTAATTCCAAAACGACAATAAATACTGCGACTTCACTTTATCAGAGAACAAAGTAACAGAGTAACAGAGTTTGTTAGCTGCTTAAGAATATAACTAATGTCACCGCTTCTTTTTGACTAGGAATATACATTACGATATACCATCGAGCATTTAAATGTATTTTTTTTAATTTAATTTTTCTTTTTTTTTTAACAAGCATAGATCGATCGTTAAGTGTCTAGAAGATTATCAAAACTGTTACTGTATCTACCACCGAGCATACGTTCTCTAACCACTCGTCGAGCATCCAATACGAATCGTTCGATCTTCTTCCCAACGCTCCTAAAACGATTAATTAAAAAAAAAGAGAGAAAAAATATAAAATACAAAATTTATTCAAGATAAAAACGATGAACGACCGATTCGTATTCGATTGGTACGTGCAGCGCGTGACTACACGACACGCGTAGATTACGCGTGAACGTTTAAGTGTCGCATGTGACTTGTTGTTGGACCTGTCGTTTCTACTTTTCTCTCACGCTTTCTTCTCACAAGGTACGAGCGCGTTGTGCGTTGCGTGAAACCACCGTTTTATACGTTTACTTATCTCTGTCCACCGTCGCCGTCGTCTTCGTCGTCGTACGTCGTTGTTGTTTGTTTGTGTTGTTTATTTTGGCTTTGTGTTTCTTTGTGTTGTCAGAGCTTTAGCGGAAGTGTAACAGTAACGATGGCCGGGAGCACCCAAACCGCCCAAACCGGCAATACCGGCCACGCCACAGTCAACACCAACTCACAAACTCACACTAGTTCTGAGCAACAACTACCCGTGCCCACCCCACTTCACTACCCCTGCAAGATTTGCGGGAAGTAAGTCTCCAATCTCTAATCTAAAAAAATTAAGTCCATTCAAATAAATTACCGACGGCCAGCCACTGACACAAGTGACTTAATTACACGGCGGGTACGAACGGGCAAGTATAGGCACAATCACAAATATAGAGAACACCTTGCTTTTTTTTTTTTAGAGAGAGAAGGAAAGATATATATATAGAGAGAGAAAGAGAACCTTCCTGCATACGTTTCTTCTCGAACCACGTAGCGGATTCTCAGTGCCCGTTTTGTAGCTTCCAGTTTCGGTTACAATGTTGTATACTTAACGAAGGGTTGGTTAATATCAGGGACCTGCTTTGCGGATAGTTGTCGTCGGTATCGAATCTTTTGATAATTGTACTTTAACACTGGAACTATCGACGATTCGGGTATACTTATTTGTATTGAAATGAATAAAAATTAAGGTACGAATTGAGGTATGAAAAAATACACGATGCAATGGGGAGAAACCTTTATTTTTATTTTTTATAAAAAATAATAGAGAACTCTGTAAGATTTCTGTAAGAAATTATAATTGGTCGTTTTGACCCTTCTGGTAGTTCTGGTGTTAAACAAAATTATGAAAATTGGAGCTGTTTATTAAGGGAGAAAAGAAATCA
>SMSQ01025893.1:17428-69076 GCA_019453375.1 Ctenoplectra terminalis
TTTTTTTTTTTTATTTTTTTTTTTTTAATTCATGCGGTAACCAGGGAGAAGCAAGCTCGGAAAAGGAATCGCAAATATTTAATGATAGACTCTTCTCGATTGAATTTGTTGTAGTTCGCGGCGAACGGCGCCGTTAGCCTCTATCCGAGTACGGTCAATATTGGCTCTGGCTCGAGCCAAAGCCCATCGTAATAAATTATTGACTTCATGGAAGCAGACGAGAGCACGAAGGTCCTACAGTGATCTGCATTAATCGTTAGGCATCCTTCGCTACTATTTGCCATAAGGCTGGGAATTCTGGCGGGGCGTAAATCATTTTTATGGTGGGATTATCGTCATCGCGCAGGACGAGGCAAATATTGATAGCGGCTCGGGATTGACTGGTGGAAAAAAGTGGGTGCATTGGGTGCAGTATGTCCCATATAGTTTACGAGTTTGCTTATCTCGACATAAATCACGAGATCACCGTATTGGGATAAATCAGAAATCAATTTGGAGGATATTTCTGAACACATAAATATACAATTATGGTAACAATCGAAAGCTTGAAGTCGCTACGAGTTCCAGAGAATGGATCCAAAAAACAAGGAGAATTTAGAATCGTGTTACTTTAGGCAACTTTTCGGTCGAAGATTCGTCAGCGTTAATTTTCGATTGACAAAGAATTCAGCAGGGAATTGTATATACGCTGTAATTAGCTGATCGAATTATCCACGAACTCGTGGACCGTTGAACCGTATTTCGCTTTATCGGGTCTTCCAGAGCGTTCGACGCGGTCGAATTCAGGACCGCGCGTGAATAAATTATATTACGGAGTTGATACAAAAGTTAAGCGTTTCTGAGCTACCTCGTTGAACATTCTACGGATGACCGAGGGTGTATATCCTACGTTCTATCGCTAGAGTAGCTGGCCAACAACAGTTCCAAGTACAGAGTTGAAATAATAACTATGAATGATTCCATGTATCTTACAAACCACGGGCACTGAAAATGATCTTTCTATTCTGTCCACGTTTTCGTAGCGCTATAAATCGCCGCTACTTTCAGTCTACGTGGACTGAAATCTAGGGGATGCACGCAGCCCTAACATACAATCCCACAAAAGTTGCAACTTTTCACGAAATTAGGGGACGAATTTTCATAAATGTGTCGTAATTCGACATCCGGATCGGACGTGTAAGTGCACTGTGCATTTTTCTGTTAGTCCGTCGGCACTCGATACGCGATTCTGAGGGGTCGCCCACGCATCGAGACACCCATACGTGTACACCAACACGAACTCAGCTATATCGCCGTGGCTCCTCATTTTTCTGTGTGCGTTGGCGATTTACGGTAAGGGCACCGTCTGCTTTGTGTGTTAGTCACCGACCCGTAGGGGGTGAAACAGACTGGCAGGACTCTCTGTTCTAGTGGAGGGGAAAAAAAAAAGCGAGAGAAAGAAAAGGTGGCACACGCACACACGATCGAACGCGTTAAACAGGCTCGACGTGTTTACTTTTGCATACACCGGCGCTCCGCGTGTTAAGCGCATAACCATTCCTGTCGTGGATTATTACACCGGCAACAGGAACTCGTCGACTCGGTTTCCCTTCTTTTTTTTTTCTCCGGTTCGCAATCCCTTGTCCCGCGATTCGGTTTCTCGAGTGACGATTTCCTTAATTCCGCTTAACCAGCTTCCTCAGCCGGTTGAATCGATTTCAAGGCTATAATTTCGAGAAGAATAGCCGGCTCTTTGGTAATTGATTGGGAAAAGAAGCTGGGATGATTGCGGTTAAAGGTGGGAATCGCCGGATCGTTTAACGTTACAACTGCTTGTGCTCTGTTGTTTGTCCACTCTGTTTGTAATTATTTGTTCTGCTCCGTCCGATCCGTAGCTCGATCGGTTCTGAACAGGATATACGCGAATCGAAGGTGCAATTATCAAGGGTTATCGTTCATCGAACGTTCTATCTTGTGAAATAAGATTGTTACTATTGATCGCGGAGCTGGGTATCCAATAGGCGTGTTATTTCTTATTCTTGTTTCGACGTTGATAGCTCTTTAGCACTGGAGCTACCAAAGCGGTCGTAATTACCAGTTCGCGGTGTATTTTTGGACATCTTTCTTAATTTTTTGCAACAGAAAGTACGAACAAAGGGCTCATTTCCTTTGCGTTGTATATTTTTGCGAGCAATCCACCGTATTCGTTTCTTGGGAACAAACAAAAACAGTAAACAGCAATGTTTATAAATTGCTAAATTTCTGAAGCTAATTACGAACCGAGGAATTCACACGACAACGCTAATATACCGATAATAGCCAACGTTACCTCTTCAGATTCTATTCAACCACAAGTTTCCAATATATTTACCAAGAGAGGTTAAAAAGGATCGGCGGTGGTCAGCGCGTAAAAATAACACGATCTTCGAAACGCTTGTACGTGTTTGCTCGCACAGGCTACAACCATTTCCAGGCGGCAGGTCTATTTGTTAAGAGACCCTCGCTCGTTCGTAGGAAAGGAGAATCGAGGAGAGAGAGAGAGAGAGAGAGAGAGAGAAAGAGAGAAACCGAGGGGTGGCAGTTCGATTGGGATACGCGATATATTACGTGCTCGGCACGTACGTGCTGACTGCTTGGTACATAAGTAGACATAGGCATAAATAGCTGGCTGCGATGCGTGTGCAAACGGTGTGCACTTTGAGAGTGAACCAGAAAGTAGCAGAGAAATAGAGAGAGAACGGTATGCGAGTAATTCGAGCACTCGCGTTTTAACGATTTCTGATGTTTCTAATTCTTCTATTTCTTCTGACTCGCCTTCCTGGTTCAGAGGAGTCAAAAGAGCGAGAAGAGTTCCTCTCGAGGCTATAAACGGCCTTTAGCGGCGAGAGGTCTTACCCCTTGATTCTCGGAACCTCTCTTCCCTTTGTCGATTCTTTTTCTCGGCTAGAGTCACACGGTGAACCGCGCGCAGTTTCTTTTCACGAGTCATTAGCATGGATAAACGTGTCTGGTTCGTTCGAACGATCCATGAAAGGTGATCGGTTTTGTGCATTTAATTGATAGATAAATGTTGGAGTAAAAAGCTCGACGATCTCACGATTTATCGCGCTCGAGTTAAAGAGGAATCTTTGATCGGACGCTAAGTGCTTTCGTGGTTCGAGGCGGGGCTATGGTTGGCGTGATGCCTTGAGTTGGAGGCAAATTAGACAGCTTTAGGTGTCTCGTGGTGCTTCCCTCTTTCCCATGAACTCGAGTTGAGCGGTGATTACTGCCAATTAGGCTAAAGTAAACCGCGGAATATACCCTTCGAAACAGCATGACGATGCAAATAGAGAAATCCTGGTGTACGAAACGAATCGCAAATAACAGGCCAGGTCTCTGGGATTCCTGTTGTCTTAGAACGATGGAAAAACGAGTTATTTCCATTTCTAGAATTATCTCTGTCCTGGGAAAAGTTTAGCGTAATTGACGTCTTGAAATTGAGCTAAATGCGCGTGTTAGAGGTTCCAGAATTAAAATCTTTGACGGTGCATCGTCATTTTTCACAGAAATTTTACATTTATTGGGAATTTTTTGCGAGCTTCTTTAAAAAATATACACAACGATTCGCTTTACTTGCATCGTGTACCTCTTCATATATCTTTCATTTCGATTTCTTTGGTTCGAATAAGAATACTTCGATCGTTGTTAGTTTTACTATTTATTTTGAGGAAAATATAAAGAAGCTGGTGTTCAAATTTTCAATAATTTCATCCGTTAATTTTCATTCAATTGGAAACACTTGTATTAAACGATCGATAAAATTACAATATCTCTATTTTTGGTAAATTTTATTTCCAGCATGAATCACGAAACGATTAACTGTGAAAGTACGCGATACATAGTAGGAAATATGAGAAAAGAGGTGGCAGGAATTCAATGCGAAGCTCGATAGACCATAAGTACGTTCTCGTCACGAGCCTGCACCATGCTGCATATGCGATTATTCGAAGTTTATCAAACCGGGCACGATTTTGTATCATCCTTTCCATTTTTTCTCTCTTTTTTTTCGATTCCATTTTATATACGGCAAAGGCGTGATCGTGCATGGATTGGGAAAATTCGAGAATCTACGATCCAGGCTATAGTTACGGTACACAGCATCCTTTGGCGAATATAGTGACATAATAGGCAAACGTCCAGGCCGATGCACCGTTATGCAGAATGGTGCTGAGGTCAAAGAGCCGGCGCGGATGGGAGGGAAGAAACGGAGTCTGGGATGCGTTCGGAGTGCATCGGATATGCTCGTTCGGTTGGTTCACTCATGAATATTTGAATAGTCGAGAGATCATGAGATACACTGAAGTATGTCCGAACAAAGTTTCGCGCCGCAAAACAAAGCTCTCGGATCGAATCGTCGAGATGTTTGGATTGTAAAGCTCCGCATTGGAGTTGATAATCTTCTATAACGCTGTGCGACTTAGAAGTTGTGCACAATCCGATCACTGGCTCATCGAATATTTAACAAAAGAGTAGAGAACGGTTTATATTGTGCGCGTAATTTACAATTATTGATTCTTTAATTTTGGATGATAATCTTTTCATCTAATAAGCAAATAAACGATTCTCAATTGTGTTTGTTCAATTATAAGAGCAATTTTGTTTGAAAATTTTACATTAAAAAAGAATTGGAGAACAGCTGTTGAAGGTTACAGGTTGAGAAATTAATTTTTAATTCCAACGTTCTAAACGAAGTATTAATTCATAACTGGAGGCTTAACGGAACGGTGCGATGATTTTTTCATGGAATAGGTTCACTGGTTGCACGTTATGCAATCGCAAGTTCAGGTTCGCGTTAAATAACGCATGTTTCTGTTACCCGCTCATCGATGCTGAAACCCGTTCCACTGGCGTTTCAATCTTGGCCATTGACACTGACCTAATAAGGGTTAAATGGATTGTTCCTGAATGTCCATTGAACGCAGCACGCGTCTCCATTGGGGTGTTAGGCGTATGCACGCATTTAAATCGCACTGCACGTTGCCGTTATCGTTCACCGGGGGGCGTGTAATGAATCCCTTGGAGGATATCTTTCTCTACCGTTAACGATTGATCGATAAATTTCTGTCATCAACACATGCTCGAATGCTCGATGAAAACCAGCTATCATAGCAGACCGTCTTTTTGTTTCCGCGAGTGCCACTTGTAATTGGGACGTTTCGTGTGGGAGGGCGGTAAAACTCTCCTAGGGGAAAGAACGAAGGGACGAGTAAAGGGAGAGTCATGCGAGGAGCGCTCCTCAAAATAATTGATTGTCCTAGAGGTAATCGCTGAAAATGTTTGAGGTTGGATGAATGAATTGTGCACGGTGGTAAGGAATCATCGCTGTGGAATAGTTTTTATATCCGAACGTTATTGTCTGGAAACAAAAATTGGTTCCGTATTACCATTCTCTCGTTCGTTTATTTCGTGTTATGTAGTTCTTCTGTTATTCCCGTTGCAAGTTTTCATCGTAATTAATTTACCGAAGCAAAATGTTTGCGCTCCTCGACTTTATCCGTGTAAAACGAGGATAAAAAATTAATGATACCTAGAAACATTTTATAGAATAATTTCATGGTCCTAATTTAGTTATAGACGCGAATAATTACGACCACACAAAAAGTTGAGAAATTAGGATCAAATTACGATTGGAAAAAAAAGAATGTTGATACTCCTGTGGCTGGTGATAGTTAATTCGTTAGGTGATATTGAGCTAACGGTTGTTCCATCGTCAGGTTCCACAAGACTCCGAGTGTGGCACCGTTAATTAATCGACGAAAGCGATTATCTGTCAGACGCTGATTGTCTTAAAAATCTCGGTTCGCGCGCGTTCGTGACCGGTTACCTGTACACGCGAACCCTGACTAGATTAATAACGTCGGGGCTATTAAGCGAGATTGACGAGCAAAGTTTAACGGGAACGATTTGACGTGGAAACCGGCGCAAAAAAGAAACAGGCAGCATTGCACTACTCAATGCGAAAATTAACCAGACCTGTTTTATGCCCTTCCTGTTGTATCCAAACCCACGATTACGCAATGAAAAAGAAAACCGAGATCGTTTCCTTGGCTTAGGTTAACGTGCTCGATGCTTGCTTACTCGAACATTGTTTAATGATACCGTCAGTCGTTACAGAGGCTGTCGGGAAGGAATAATATTTGTATAACTGAAATTACTCGCGTCGTTAGGATTCATCGTAAAATACCATATTCTGTAAACTATCCTACGAAATTGTAGAGCTGAGAGATTACAGATATAACGAGTCATCGTATAAATAATTTATTTAAACTTCTCGTCGTATTGAATTCTTCGTTTCTTTGGTTTCGAGCTGAGGAATGAATCGAGATTCGTTCAGATGTTATCCTGTGAACTATTTACTATTTAAATGATTTTGAAAACTCCGAAATGGATAATAATCTGATGACGATAAATTTGAGGAATAGAGCGAACGAGTGATTGCTTCTCAATAAAATTATTTCAGTTCTTGGATCGTATCGTTTGCTGTGCGAAGATCGGCATTATTAACAATAGATAATTTTATTCGTATCCCATCTAATCGAGAGATTTATATATTATCCATAATTCACAATATTATTTTACACGATCTATTCCTCGTAACAATTCCATCGAGAAGAGATCCTTTTTCCGATTAACAGAGATGATAAATACATTCGTTTCCGCGAAAAAAAATAAATAAACCACATTCCCCGTGGAACGACTCGATACGATTTCCTCGGGAAAAAATTCGGAAATAGTTATCGCGTTACACGACCATTCGATGAAATTAAATAAAGTTAAGTGGAAATATTACACGTCGTCGGTTTCTTGATACTCGTTAAAAATTTTTAAGTCCGGTCTTCAGAGATCTTTCTCCTTTCTTTTTTCATGGATAATCGTTACACTTCGCGTACTATGTAATGGTTAATATATAGGCGCGTTATACGCATTCCATGTACGAAAGTAAATTCTCCTCTAACGTTCCGAAGATATGCCGAGCAAAAAAAGGGTCATTTAGGCGGAGTGTACACCGCTGTACGCTTCCAATTATCGGTGATAACGCCGTTTTCGGCTCCCACCTTCTCGGTGCAGCCCCTCTGTCCGCTTTTTTCCTCCGAATTTCTCCTCTCTCCGTTCCAGCGTAACATGTAATCAAAGTTTACTGCCAAAGATACGTAATGACAGGGTTAGGCCTAGCGCGGGATTAACGATCTGGGAATGGAGCTTTGGGGCAGCGTACAAATTTCGCGGCCTTGCAATTACGTTTCACGTGCTCCTCAGCCATAAAGCGAACCGACTGACGTAATTCGCGAGCTTTTACTCTCATCTTTTATTTCGTAATCGCCCCCTATCAATCTTTATTTTCGCCGGCGTCTTCCTTCGAAACAGGATCGTTCGAATGGAGCCGATTACGCATCCTTTGCCATTCTTCCGCCTCTAAGTACCCCGATTAACATCCCCGTCTTTACATAATCAGTAAACGATAAAGCAGTCAGAGTTTTTTCGTCGTAATAATCGTTCAATCGGAGTGTATCATCGGCGCAACATCCGCGGTTCGATGCATCCGACGATGCCGGCGGATAATGGCTTTTGTTAATCATGATTGGTCAGAACGGAGCTGGTTCAGCTGGCCGATGCGAGCAGAGGCGAGTAGAGGCAAGGCTAGATTCTCTACGCAGAAGCGAAGTCCTTTGCCTTCTTTTTCTCGACGTGGCCGCTTGAATGGGGCTCGCGTTAGGTCCTGCGGCAGGAAGGCCGAGGAGGGTAAGAAAAAGAAAAGAAAGCAAAAGGGGGATCCTTGAGACAAATGGAGAAGGCGGGGATGGAAAGGACGAGAAAAGAAAGAGAGAAAAAAAAAAGAAAACAAGCAGCGGATGTTTCGGACGCGGCATGCTGTTCTAACGTTCAGCCTCCATTCTTCTTCCTCCTTCTCTTCGCGTACCGTTCCTTTCGATTTCTTTTGCTTCGACCCGGCCACACTTGTTTTTTCTTTTTATTTCTCCTTTTTTTCCCCCATTGTTTCCACGTCTTACTATTCGCGAATCGATTCATCCTGCGGTTTCTTTGCCCGTGAGATCGAATCGGTCGAGGCAAAAGAGTTGCACTTCTGCCTGTCTGTAACGTTCTCTTCATCGAGCTATCCTCTGTAGGTGTTAAATGTCAGACACGCCAGGTATAACATCTCGAGAGGATTCTTCACGGTTCTAATCGCTGATCCCGTGAGGGCGAAACGTTTTGAAAAGAACTCGAGCCGAAGGATGCGTCGCACGTGTCTTATGTTCAACGAGGAAGTATCGCTATGACTATGGGAATGCTTGTAATAGAATAGGGCGGATCGTTCGGTGGGGAATTGGATTTTCAGGTTTAATCTACCAGCATCTCCGGATCAGTTAACAGGTGCTCCATTGTCGAGAGTTTCCAATCTCGTTTTCGCCTAGCTTGTGCAGGGGACAATAATTTCCGGTTAAATCTTGTGCTATTATGAGGGTCAGGTAGGAGCGCGTGGTATTTGGGGCCTATAATATGTAGGAAGACAGAGGGGTGTAATTTTCGGAGTTTGGTGGTAAATTTGGAACCACCTACCAGTTGATATCTTACTTCGTTGGGGTAGGATAATTTATTAATAGGTGGAACGATCAAATGGAAGCGCTTGTTCGTTAACGTTACAACTACCAACGATTCGATTTTACTTATTTCTACCGAAGAAATCAGAATGAAAGGTGTATGAAAAAAAAAAGGATTGGAAAGTAGGCAAACTATTATTTATATTTTTACCCTTTCGCTATGAAAGGCGTATCAAAGTATTTTAAATATATATGCTGTACAACAGAATACAACAGAAAATCACGAAAAATCCCTCGAAGTGTATCCCTGGTTTATTTACAAAATTTTTCTAAGAAATAGGAATTGTCATTCTGACAATTTTCATAGTTTTAATGTCAATCATTCGCCTCACAGTTTGATCGATAAAATAATATTAGACGCGAAGATAGTGGTGGTAGAAGCATAAAGCGTACATTAAGTTCAGTAGTGACGCTGTAAAAAGAAAATCGTCGTGAAACCACATGGAAGTGTGCAAAAACTACGGGATATTAACTGCCTGATGAGCCTCGAAGGTACTTTGGAACTTCATTAGCTCGATCTTCTCGTTTTCCTCGCATTCCGCATCCTCTTCTATTTTATACTTCCCTTTTTTCCCTTCGCTCGTCAGTTCCTATGCCAGGACATCGAACGCTGCCGAGACTTTTATGGAGTCTACGTTGTTCGTAGATCTTCCACGTACAACTCGTTTCTGCTTCCTGTTCTTCCTTTCTCAAGATCGTTCTTCCTCGATTTCTCGAAAAGGCTGGCCGTCGACGTTGCCCGGTTTCCTTTGATTAAATCGTCAAACTCGAACCAGACTCTATAAAGCACGACTTCGTAACTCGATACTTCGTGGCAAATTGAGTTAGCCAGAAGCATTTTATCGTACGCGAAGCTGTTCGTGGAAGCACGTAATTTAATTCCTAATTGCGCGATGGCTAGAACCGTTGGGGATGCTTGTGTTAATTAGGCAGCGTGGCTGCTCAAAATTCTTGGTATTTCATTGGATCGGTGTGAAAGTAATCGGATCTCGTATGTCAGACATTGAAATTCTTCGCTTTGTGGAACGAAAGTGCATTCCTTCGGTTCTTTCTTCGCTTTCAGCATTCCTATCGAATCGTTCTTCTGTCACTCGTCGGAGAAATCATCGCGTTTTGAATGGCATTCGACGGAGTGTTCGAGGAACTCGAGCCTTGCTGGCAGACGAGCGAGAAAACGGAAGCTCCTGCAAGAACGAAAAATAGAACTGACGCGGGAACAAGATTCCTGAGATCGTTTGCACTTCCTCGTTTTATCGACTCGTCCGGCCACATCAGATTACGTTAACGGATTCGCTGGCTCTCGTCATGTTCCAGATGCACTTTCTGATCTGTTGATACAGATAAGCAATTATTCTAGGCGTTCAATATTAAATTGATGTTTGATTCGAACCAGTAGGCTTTAATTATTCTGCTACAGCACTTGGAATTTTTCTTTTTTCAACTCACTGGTATTTCTTACTGACATCTCTATTTATTTTAGTAAAAATAAGTATACTTTTAGTGTTAAAATAACTAGAATCCGATGGGATTAAATAATTTTCGCAATCGTTAAAAAAGGTTTGAAGTTACCGACATGCTCGAGACGAAAAAAATAAAAGAGTTTTAGCAGAGAACAAGAAAACGATGACAAATTCCTTGTAAACGATGAAGAAACGTGTCTACGGTCGGTCTCGGAACGAATCCAAGAGCGCAGGTGCTAAAAGGTGATTTTGAGAGCCACTGTTACCCCGTTACTCGTACAAGAAGACACTTCCTTAGTAGTCTCGGAGCCGAAGTGGAGCCAATTACAAGAGTTGCGCCAACAGTCTCGTTCTCTCGGAGCCGATCGTCCCTCGAAGCAGGCTTGCTTGGCCAATTGCTCGCGCTTTTACGCTTTGACAAATTCTCTCGCGTGAAATTATGTTGTTGACGAGGCGAACGGAACCTCGATCGTTTGCAAATATTAGGAAATTAACAGCCGATTGTCGATCAACGACGGCCAGACTGTTGTGTCGTTGCTGAAAATTTTCGTTTATCATCAGGGCTCGCTAATCCAATTAGCTAATTAGCGAATCGTAGACCCTATAAGTGCTTAACTGCGCCAATTAACGTGCTCGTCGGTGCAGAAAGGGAGTCTGAATAATACTGGATGAGAAAAACGTCCTGGTATCTCGTATCTAGCTAAGTAACAGGTTCCTTGGAACGTTCAGAATGTTCAGGATGTTACACGCTGGATGAATGCGTGAGATACAACAGCAAAAGATACTCGAGTCTATTATGGGGCAAAAGAGAGGAAGGCTACGTGACCAAAACAATGGTCCCATAGCTTGGTCTTCTCGTAAAATACAATCGTATTGTTTGACGTTTCGTGTATCCCCTTTTTCTCCGCTCTGCCTCGCCCTTTTTTTTTCTTTTTTTTTTTTTTTTTCAAACTCTATAGTTTCCTTTTTCTTCGCTCGAGACTCCTTTTCCGTCTTCTCTTTCTCCATACTCTTCTCGCATTTTATTTCATCGTATTCACGCTTTTTCTCCGGGAAACTTCAGGTCTATATCGAAGATTGCTTTTATAGAAGCAATATCGGTACCCGGTATTTTCTCCATCAGACCAACCACTTGCGCCCTTTGAAGTCTCTTGGAAGCCGTAGATTCGCGCGCAAGTTCTCGATACGACGTTTCGAGGCCCTCGAACTGGCTCTATTGTGCTTGTTTGGGGTGCGCCAGCTTCGGCTAAATTACCTTCAGGGGTTTCTTTTCAAGGAACTCGTGTTTCTTAATGGTAGCTTAATTTCGTTCTGTTTAGGGTGAGCTTTTTTTTTCGCGGAATCGGAGGGTAGATCATGTTGTATATTATATTTCAAATATTGAAGGGAGTTTACCCTGATCAATCTCTGCTACCACGCTCGAAGCACTAATCGATGACTTAATTAAAATTCCATAAGAATATCCATAATCAAAATGACATATTTGAAAATATTTTTTAGTGTCTGTAAAAAATATGAAAAATTTGTCTTCCTTACCTTATATATTTATTCACGTACCCTTCATTTTTGTTTCTTTGGTACAGATCGATATATAATAATCGTCGGTAATTCTAGTGTTAGCAAATATCGGTGATAGGTGAAAGCTTTATCGCGAAGGTTCCTTAGAAATTGAAATTTTTTTAAATCTTGAGATAATTCGAGTATCCCATCCCTAATAAATACTATCGGAGGTGATTAATAAAAAAAAGAGACAGGTTTTAAAACTCGAGCACGCGGTATGATAAAATCATACTCGTCTCTCAGAAATGTTCAAAGCCAAGTCTCTTCAAGTGTCAAGCGGCAGTAATTGATGTCAGTGAAACCCCTCTGAATCGTCGACGTGTATACGTACATGCGATGTTCTCGAGAAGCATGCGACGCGGGTGGTGCGGAATCTAATGGCGAGATATACGTTTATGGCTGGTGAATTTACGATCGATGTAAATGCGAAGGGAGGCCCTGTCCCTCTCGAGTTCCTTCTTCCGCAGGATCGTTGTTTGCAATTCGCCGCACGTCACTTTCGCGGCAGACGAGGCTGAAGGCTCCTTTATCGCTTGAGATTCGACGTAGATATCGTCGTCGATATTATCGTTCGAGATATCGTGCTCGCATCTCGCTGGCTGAGCTAATCAAATTAATGAGGGATCGAGGCAACCATTTAGACGATCTCTATGCATCCTAAACAATAATTGAAGAAATTTAGGCTTCGTAAAAAATTGATCATTACTTTAACAGTTTATACGTAGCATCTTTTAAATTTTATCGCGTTCGAATGTTCTGAAATTTAGATTCTTTAATATTTGATATTTTATATTAATCGTATACTTGTGTGGTTATCAAAGAGTACTGTGATAATAAATCTTTTTGGTAATTAATTATCGAAGAGTGTCGTATCCTTTAAGGATTCTAGTATTTCCAGTAAATGAATTAAGGTTTTATCTAATTTATAACGCTTTTCTGTCGTTCTCTTTGAATAGTTTTTGTGCACTTGGTAGAACCGAACATGTAGGAGGTAGTTTTGGTCGCTTTATCCACCATTTTCCCGTGGAATGAAACACATATTCCTGTATTCGTGGCACGTACTTGGAAGCACAATCCGTGACCGCCGGATGCTTTCAGACGGTTTTCCACGTAGCGAACAATTTTACATATCGAATGAGTTCTGCCGCCATCGGTAAATTGCGTGCACGAGCTCGATAGTAAATCATTGTCGCGTTCGATGAAGTAAAATTCGAGAATACCACTTGTATTTCCAGTAATTACACCGTTGGAAATTTATGTACGTCAATTGCTGACCAACGAATCTTCTCTTTGTTCTTATGCTTCTGCATTAAATTTCACGGCTCGTTGAATCGGCTCGAAAATTCAATTAAAAATATGATTTATCGCCAACATTTGCAAGTCAATAATTCCTGTACCGTTTCGAAACCCTGGGAATATCATTACATATCTTTCATATACCGATCCTGATTCGATAATATCCAAAAGAACGTGGTAATTACTTCCTGATTCCTGAATTACGACGACCGACTCGTATCGGAGAATAGGAAGACCGCAAAAACGAACTCGTGCAAAGACACGATCGACTCTCGCGTCTCTTCCTATTCCCTCCTCTTTTTGTCTCTATCTTTCCACGATTTCTTGGCAATGCGTGCAGATTTAATGGGCCGTAAGGGAGGGTTGACGCCATATAAGGCGATGTCTGCGCTACGTAGAATCGATGATGCTCTCCCACGGTATGTTCTTTCTCTTATCCATTTTCCTTCTCCTTTTTTTTTTTTTTCTTTTATTTTTCTCGTTTTTTTCCACTTTCGCTCTTCGCCCGTTTCTCAACCCATTAATCAACGCTGGCGTAAAATTACTCTTCATTTCTGATCGCGACCTTGGTAATAGTAGCGGAGCACGATCGATCAGCAGATCGTCACCTGATTAGGGATCCATCGTAACAAGCTGCACCGAAGAAAGCCCTTAATGGGTTTCCTGGGCACGAAGATGCCTTTTCTTGACGCTAATCACTGCCAGGTACCTTTCTTGGCTACCGACCATCCTTTCGTGATATACGGAAGCTACCAGGTCTTCTCCGACTAAATACAAAAAGTCTGTCCATTCTGGTTCAGCGACATTGTTGCGTTCGTGGTAATAGGTTCCATGGCGAGTCCAGTCGTTTCGATTGAAATTTATGTACGGATTGTTAGTTCGCGAACGCGTAAGTACCCCGATTGTGTTCGAACAATTCCAATTATTCCGAGTCGGTCGACGGTTTGCTCATCAATTGTCACGAATGCGCCGATCGCTCTGCCCTTACTCCCTTACCGGCCGGTGGCTCGTTAATGCATTTTCTTGAAAAGGGACGTTCTTCCCTTTCGGCGTGTAACCGAGAGACATAGTTGGTCCCCCGACTAACGCCATCGGTGTCCAATGAAATACGTGGAAATCCCCTTGAATTCTCGCTAGAACGATCGAACCGGTCGCCGACCGGTTTGCCGCTTAAACATTTAGTCTCTATCTCTGCGAGCACATAGGAACGATCCTCGTTGGTCACGTTTGGCAGGTGACGAGAACGTACAGTGAACTCGTGACATACTTCGTCCATGGTTACGGTTGCTTCGCCTTAGGCAACATACGCTTATTTATTATTACATCAGAGGCAAACGAAATCGTAGAGGCGTTATCGATGATGTCGTGGAAGACCGTTCAGTTTTGCGACTTCAGTTTTGCCAACGCTTACAGATCGGAGAGATAAATAACAACTGTTGGTTAATTCGTCCTTTTTCTTTCGTTTAATTGTTAATTATAGTTTACGGTCAGTTGTTAATAACTGTACAATAAGCTCTGCGTATTGTTAGAAATTAAAAAAAATTTATATCCAGCCTGGTATCGGCGACGAATTCGTAACTCGACTAAGTGGGTTGTTAGTGAATGGCAACCACAATCATTAGCGGTAAAGCGTTAAGATCGAACGATAGAATGTCTAATTTACATGACGGTGTGTAGGTACCGATGCAAAACGCCTAGAGTACAATCTTATTCGCGTGGGTTGAAACTATCGCGAGAATTATTTCACTGCGACGTCGGCGTAGATCGTTCTCTCCCCTCGACAAAGACGTAATTGAAAAGTGATGAAACGACGGTCCAAGAATTTGCATGATAATTCACTCCCTTTGCTCTTTCTGATTTATGCGTGCCGTTTAAACGGAGAATGTTCGCGTGGGTTTGTACGCAGTAAAATAACGTGCCTAGGGTAGATTCTAGCCAGTGATTTCGATGCTTTGTACGACTTGAATGATCCTTGGAATTTCGAGAGAATCCCTTTGTGTACCTTCGACTATCTTCGTCGTGTGTTTGTTCCTCGAGTCACATTTTCGAGTTGAAAAAGAAAAAAAGAGAAAAGAAGAGTTATCTCCTCGGAGTTATCCTATGGTCGGAAGGAAGGAATTAATTGCGATAAATGTTAGTCTGGGACGGTCCAGGCGAATTCGGTGCATTAAGATTTATGGACAGCACGTCCGCCTGTTTCTCTAGCCGGTGCACGAACGTAACGCGATGTTCGTTTATGATTGCATGCATGGTCGAAAGCATACTCGAAAGCATACCCGAACGGAAATCAATAAATTATATTTCAGTCACGTCGAATCGAAGCTGAATTCCACCGGCACGCATTTACCAATCACTGTCATTTGCTCATGACTCCGCGCTTCTACTTGGACATCTATCAACCTCGATTGTAATTAATTTTTTATACCTTGATCCGTGATTGCGGGTCGATGGTGATAGCAGGTTGGTCGTGATTGCGTGAATCATAGGAAGAACTGTTCCTGATGAATACACGCACCACGATATACCTCGAGGATATAGGTAGTTTCGATACTTTGTATCGAATCAAGCCTTTTCCGGTCTCGCTTATTCCTCCGCTTCTGCGATACGTTCCATTCGTCTTCGTCCAGTCAGGATTAGTTTCTCAGGCACCTAATTTTCTATATTTTATACGTTTTTGTCACACCTCGATCTGGTTAAACCACAAATTGTATTCAGATGAGATAGCACGGAATCACTTATCCTCCCGACGAACGAAATCGTAACTGGTTCTCGATGGCGGACGCCGCGGTTTCGATAAGAACTAACAGGCAGAAGAAGCTCTGAATCAGGGTAATTTGTAATAATCAGCGGCCCCTATGAAATAGCTCGTACGTATTACCCTTATCATTTCCATTTCTTGCTTATCTTCATCGTGTGCCTATTATAATTTAATATTTGTTTTGAAAGATGAGATCGTGAATCGTATAATTATCGAAATTATACCACCATTCGGAATACTGGTATCCAATTATGTACAATCTTGGACTGTCGCTTCCAAGCCTGTATCGACGTATACCGATGTTTACTCCGTAAAATGTACTTCGAAACGTCCTGATTTCACTTCTTTTAATTTTATCTAGTTAAATTATATTGAACGTCGAAGCGCTCGCGTTTCCATCGATTGATAAATCCCGATAAGGATTCGAACACTTAACTCGCACTCGAGCACTGCGTGTTCAAGTAAACCCATGTTCGCTACACGATCAGTTTTCCCGACAATTAACCCGACCAATATCTTTTTCGGATGTTGGGGACAGATTTACACCGCTTTTAAGATAAACGGTCTATGTCTGTGTGAAAGCAGGAATCAAAACGTAGCGAAGATAATTATTAAAAATAAACGATTGATTTGTCTACGCTTCCTGTTAAACGCGCAGTTGCTTTCTGCGTTTCCTACTCGGATAATACACACGTGAAAGCCTCTCTTCCTCCGACACGTGTAATCGTGTGTGCTCGCGACGTGCGTGTGAGCACGTGTGGTGTTCGCACGAACTCCACGACAAGGGTGCACACTCGATTCTAGACTCGTGGACACGAGCTACAGTCTTCGCAGTCGGCTATAGTCCGGCTGCACGATCACCAAGGTGAACAAACTCCCTCGCCCTCTCTTCCTCCCTCTTTCTTCTCTCTTTCCGTCTCTCATCGTGCCATGGAATTAATGCTCTGTCGGGTCCACCGAATGATTCTGTGACCTCGGGATTAACGCGGCTAGGATTCGCGCAGCTCTACCAGTTGTCCACAAGCGTGAACCCGCGATCGTTTCGACCGCGTTTCGACGCCAGGCTATCGCCGCGGTTTAAACGCTGTTTCACGCGTTGCAGAGGAATTTTCTACGGATTACACGCAAGATTTCTGCTGAAGCTGTAATTATACCCGCTGTTGAACGCATTAGTATAGCTTGGAAAAAAGTGCAGCGAAGCTTTGAGAATTTATGAGTAACGCTCGAGCTTGGTCGTGCCACTTGCGGAGGAAAAGCTTGGACCGTAGAAAAATATTTTCTTCGCGAACTCGTATTTATGAAACCATATGGTCGCTGGATGCCAGCTCGTAACGAGATTTGTAGATACCGATCAACGCACTGACTTTCGTAAACGCCATCGCATCGCGAATACTCGTCCCGATAAATATTTTTAACCTTAGTTCTTAGTTACTCGAGAAGTTATTTCCCAGAGATTCGTTCCCTATACACAACAATTTTGCAATTATTTCACAGTGTAAATTGAGATCGTGAGATTAGATTTGCTTCGAGAATGAGTTGATGCTAAAAGAACGACACCGGACCTCTATGCTCGATCAAGGATATTTGTTTAGCGTTTTACAGACAATTAATTACAACCGTTTTCCAATCGGTCCCTTTGCGCATCTCGACCAATTTCCTTATCACTGTCAACAAGATCAAGCTAGATCGAGGACGCACCGCGTGGATGCATTAAATCGTACGGAATGAGTCATCTCGTGGAGACCTTGCAGAACGCGAGACCTGGGTGGCGAGTTGGCTTTTCTCGCAGTCGAATGTTAACTCGACCAAGACACAAATTACAGGCTTGGTGGGCCATTACAACCCCGCGGCAACCACCGACGTCCCTCGTCGAACCTGCCTACCTGTTCCTCTTCTTACCCTTCCATGCTCGCGCGCCAACGCATTCCGCCTCGCGGTGAAACGAACCAACGAAATGGCGTGTTATTCTCTCGTTTAAGCTTTCACGTGATCGTAACCAATTTGTTCTGAAAAGTGGCTCGGGGAAAGGCGACGCGAGAAGGCCTGTAACGCGAAGGAGATACTTAGTACAACGGTCGCATTATTGAATCAATCAGCGTGGCGTCAGTGTTCTCAGATGGAGTTGCGTTAAATTTATATTCGATGAAAAAAAAAGAAAAAAAAAAAAAAACACGAGGAATTATTCGTTGGTAAAGACGGGGATACTTAGTGGGGCAGGTAGTCGGTGAAACGAGTCGATAGACCGGTAATTGCGTGGCAAATTACAAGACCGACTAACGAGTACACCGAAAGAGAGAGTACGCGTTAGCGGTGTGCTTGGTCGAGTGCCGGCTAATGACTCGAGCTTTCATCTTCTCTGATGAAAATGTTACGGTTCGCTAGAACGAAAGCATCGTGGATTGGTTCATCAGTTTATTAATGAGTCCATTAATCGTTAGAAAAATTGGTACTGCGTTTAATCCTTTTGTAAATTAATTTCTGTGTGAAACGTTACGATCAAAATCTATGCAACCGATCTGCTGAAAGGGTTAATCAGAGATTTCGTTTAACGTTTCTAATTTTCGTCCCAGCCGAAGGATTAATACCTACGATGTTAATTTCGAATTGATAAGAAGCTACCAATTGATCGAGTGATTCTAAATCTTTTGATCAAACTTACTACAGTGCTAAGTTTATCCAACGATTTTCAAAATGGTCGTAGAATTGAGATGCTTCGAATGGTCGTGTAACACGTTTCAGATGGAAATCTCAGCGCGAACTGTTGTTCGATATCCCGAGTCCCATCAGGACGGGTTAAACCAAGAAGTAGCTCGCAAACGCTGATCCGACTGATGATCATGGAGATTAATCTCGGTTCACCGCAAGACGCCAGCGTTGCTGTTCCTTTTCATTTTTCATTCCATCGGTGCGACGACGTTGCCCTGTGTCTCTCCTTCCGTCTCCGCCGGTCGTTGCTGATGCGTTTTCAAGCGTCAGTCTTTCTCACGCGTACCTGTATGCACACGCACGTGCCCGCTACTCGCACTCCACTGGTTACACACTCCGTACTTCTACCACCACCTTCTCCAGCCGTCTTCTTCCACCTCCGGTTCTTCTTCTTCTTCTCATTCTTCTTTTTCTTGTTTTTTTTTTCTTTTACTCTCCCCTTCCTTTCTTCTTTTTCATCTTCGCCTCGCCTCGCCCCTTCGGGTCGTGCTCTCTTCTCCGCGCTTCTCCTCGACGCCTCTTCCGCGTTCTTCTAACCTGCCAATCGTGTGCTTTCGACGAATACGTCCAACAGTAATGGACTACCGATAGCCGCACGGTCGTTCGGTCATCTTCCTGCTGCTAAGCGGAATCGTAATCGCGAGCGGTCCCTTTTTTACCAAGTTCAAGCAGAGAATAATGACCGCTGCCGTGGATGGTCAGACATTTACGTTCAGTTATTGTTACTTACTTACGCAACAGAAGGATGCTGCTGCTCGTCTTTTTGCCTCAACCACGACTCGTGTACCATCGTCATTGACATTTAAAGTAGGGATACGTGCGGTTGCTTTCGATTCCGCTTGCTGAATTTTCTCCTCGCCGCCAGCCAGGATAATCGTCCTCCCTTCCTACTGTAAGTGGTCGCGGGAGATTTTTTTTTTTTTCCCAACAATGAGTTCATTGAGGAAACGATTTATCTACGATGGGTTCCGCGCGCATCGTGTGTCCGCGTGCTTTTATTGCGCTGAAGATGGGCACAGATAGAGCTAATAATGTGACGAGCGGCTCGAGATTCGAGGGAGTCGTGCGAACGAAGCTTTGTTGCGAGCAGCATCGTAGATCAGTTCGGACAGATCTTTCCGCTAATGAAAATTAGTTAACGAACCTGTCGACTCGTAACGTCTTTAGCCGGCCTTTAAATTGATAAGCGCACACGATGAACGCTCCTCGAGCCATATTTCTTGTTCCTCCGACACTCGTTTCAACTCCCTGTCTCGAATCTCGTTATTTTCCCTCTTATTTTTCTGTTCAACACGCACGTCACTGTACACACTCACGCGAACAGTTTGGTAAAACGACTGGATGGCCGAGGGAATTATTTTGCAACGAGGGAAACGCCTGGCTGGCGTATTAATTTATGTACATCGCGTGACGAACGTCTCAGGATCGTTGCTCTAACTCGTCTTTCGAGCCCGACGAAACTCGCAGGAAAGAAAAAACGAGAAATATTTAATCATAAGCTTCGTTTGTGTCTTCTGTCAACTTCGTCTCGTCAAACGAATCGTTGTTATTCTCAGTTTCTTTATTATCGTTTTGGATGAAATTGTTGAAACGTTCCTCGGCGATGCTTTGAAGAAACGTCAGGAATTTATCGAATAATAGGAAGAAAATTATACAGATGTTCATCATACATATGTTTGAAGTAGAAATATTACGTTCCACTCGATCCTGACACGACGATGTAACGGTGTCGGTTAGATTTATGCGCGTCTTTTCTTCGAGGCTCCAAGGTGTCGTGCAAGTGGTTACTATCGTTAAGTTTCTTGCCTTTTTCGTCGAAACTAGAAATTAACAGGCAGCAACCGATAAAACGCGAAGGTGTACCATTAGGAGAATGGAACGCACGTTTCTCGGTATTATGCAGGAGGCGTTGGCTCGGAAAAAGAAGAAAAACGACCGGGGAATAATTAACGCGGACTACCCCCGCGTGAAGCGAGTAATTAAGAGGAAAAGGTGATTTATAGTTTACTTTACCGTAAAATGCTACAAGTAGACTGGAAATTTTTACGTATCCTACGTATAGGAAATTTAAAGATACAGAATATCCAAATTACGGTGCATTTTATAATACCTGATAGGTAAAATAATTTTCTACCAAAGTTCAACTTTCTTTTCACCATATTCTGAAACATAAATTTCTACGAACCCGCACACGGTGTCGTCTCTTAATGGTTCAACAGTGAAACCACCGAATTCTTTCTTCCTAATTCTTATAAGAATTCTGTAAATTCTATAAAGTCGCATTTTTAAGAATTTTGTTACAGAAAATAGCGATGCGATGTTTGAAAATAAAGCACATTGTGTTTTCCTAAGAGTATGGTGTAAGAAAATTTCATAGAATAGATTACGGGAGGAAAGAATGTTATTTATTAAACGTTACGGTGAAAAATGTAAGATTCTTCCCAAACGGTGATCGATGCGTCGAGAAGTATTTCGATGTGTTGGTAACAGTGCTAGCCTCCACACTCCTCGGCAACATCCACGCACGTCTGTTAGGGTTTTTGTTCGTACGCTTCTACGCTCGTAAAATTTCAAGTCGTCTCGTTGGCAGAGTCGTCACTTTTACGGTCAATGAAATTTTTCTTTTGCTCCTCTTTTTCTTCCCGACGTATAGCAGGTCTAGTTTACGATCTGCCAGGTGGCTTCAGGGGCTAGTTTCGTTCTTTCCACTCGCACTCGAGGAAACGTCCCCGCTGATAGACGAGGTCATGGCTGTCGGGCTGCTTTTTTAACCCTTCTTGATCGGTCGACTTGGCAGCCTCGTGATGGATTGTCTTTTAAGCTGACGCATCTCTCTCTTTCTCTCTCTGTCTCTCACAGAGATCCCTTCGTCTCTGATATTCTCTAGGCGTTCAAGTATAAACAGACGCGTGCACCGGAATGGAAGACACGAGCCAGCCTTCCGTTTGCGAAACTTTTAATCAGTCGCGTGTAATTGCGGTGTAAGTTGCGAGACCGGTGCTCGTCACTTTTTCATTTTATTCCGGTGGTAGTTTGCAAGTTACTTGCAAATCTTCGAAAAGCGTATAACGCTTTGGTTTTCTACAAAATTGCAGGAATTAGGGTCGTTTGAAAAGATCGTGTCCTCGGTAATCATTTTTGTACGGTAGAACTTCGTTTACTCGGACGAAATTTTGCTCTTGCTGTTATTTAAACTACTACTTAAATTTTAATCATTTTCCTTCCATTAGTAACCAAAAGAAATTAGTAAACGTCCTAATCCAATTATCCAACTATGAACTGTGCTTACTTGAACGAAAAATTGTGAGTCGCAGGAGAAGTCAGTGAGCTTTCAATGTATATGAACGAATCAGTTTTTTCGCTCAATGTCTTCGGATAAATGGAGCTCGGGGTTCGTTAATGACTCTATTAATTTATAATTTTAATAGCATTCTTTTTTTTTCATTGATTTTAGATTGCTCAGCTGTACACTGCTACTCCTATCCTGCAGTGCGGTCGTAATTGCCTCGGAGCAAGCTGTTTCCAACTTCGAAACGGTTCACACGAGCAACGCGGCGATCTTGAATCGGCTCGGTCTCGCGCCGCTTCAGATCCCCGATGGACACCATAAAAAACGGTTGGCTGGTCCCGAACCGCCTGGACTGAGCTCTCAGACGCGTATCCATCAGCCTTACAGCCGTCGACACGGCCATCGGGACAGTCACGTTTACATCGTAAAGCTTCCAGCCAGTCCACCGTACTACACCATCACGAAACCGCACAAATCTGTGAAGGACGACAAAGTAACTAAGATTGGACCGAACTTCCCCGTAGGTTTTCAGGGAAATGGGAAACCCGCCAAGATATATCACTGGAATCTGCCGGTCGTGAAGAAGATCACCGAGAAGAAGAGGCTGCACACTCAATTGAAGCTCGAACAAGCGAAGAAGAAAATCGAAGACGCGAAGAAGTATCAAAGCGCTTCGAAGAATTTTATAGAAAATTCGAAGACGAGTCAGGATGCTCATCAGGAGAACAAGAAGTATTTCACCGCCGACAACAACAAGATTGTCGTACGCCAAAAGAACAGCCCTTCGAAGCACGTGAGGAACAACGACAAGAGGCTCAACTATCCCGAGCACGAGGAGAAAAAGGTCGAATCATCGAAGAAAGGGACCGTCAACGTGAGCAACAAGACCTACAGGCTCGATGATTCAGGCGTGCATAGGATCCATATGACGAACGAACTTCACGGCTCGAGGAACACCGCAAAGGTGAAGAAGCACCGGAAGAAGGCAGCCATGTCGTACTACGCTCCAATCACCGGCAAGTCTGGCTCCACGAGCATCCACAAGAACTTCCCCGGAAACGGCAAGCCGAAGGCGTTCTACGTGATGGAGAAAAGTCGCAAGCCCGTCTACTATCATTCCTTGTTACCTTAATCCGCGACGCGTCACGAAAATGTGTGTAATCACGTTATACGCGTTAACGGCCCGTGAGCTTGTTAGCCTAACTATTCGTACCGCGTGTGCCATCGCGGTGAGAACAAGAGCAGGGGCCGTCGTTTCGTAAAACGACGACGATCAAATTTTGAGAGCGAGCGAGAGAGAAAGGAAATTGAAGTATATGTGTGCGTGTGTGCATGAGAGAAAGAGGAAGAGCGAGGGAGAGAGCAAGACACAAGAGACTACGATCTTTGGATTGGTCGTCCTAAGCAGCTCGTTCAGACGATGCGGATTTTTTCTTAACGATTCGATGCCTTTGTCGCATCGGTGATAACCAAAAATAGCGTTCGCATGTTTCTGTATTTTTTTTTTATTAATTTTTTTATGACAACGGCAATACTAAAAGATAATCAAAAATCGTACTCACGTCTGTTTTGTCAGACTGCAAATAATAAAATAGACGAGTAAAGAAAGGAACTAGGTGTTGGTGTAAGAATTTAATTTTCGGTCAAGATACAGTATCCTGTCAACTGCTTTCGGTTATTATTGGATTGATAAAAAGTATCTAATCGATGAAAAAACCGCATCGTCCGAATTGACTGTAAGCCACGCGTATCCTGCAAAACCGTTCCACTTCTGTTACAGTTGTTAGGAGTATTAGACTAGGTTGCCGAGACTTCCTTTGGAAAGGAGAACTTAAATTTAGGATAGTTTAAGGAGACCTTTGCAACGCCTGTACTGAGTTTGTTACACTCAGAGATGAGAAGGATAGGTTAGAAGAAGGAAACGATCATTGGCCGCTTCTGTCTTCTTCTTTCATTCGACGTTGCACCAAGGATCGGTTCCTGTTGCTACGTTTAACTTGTATAATATATTTTTATAAGTTTAACAGATACTTTTCTATCGTACGTCGATGTGTGCCGTTTTTTACATATACCGTCACGCGAGGTTGTTTTATGGGAAACGGTTCCAGCGGTGGCAGAAGGGAATACGCGTTCGCGTGTCCCATGGAGCAATCGGTCACGAGCGATTTTTTTACGAAAGACTGGACAATATTACTCTTCTCGACGGGATGTACATGCCTTTTCTACGTGTAACCGCGCAAGGATTTTTTACCGGTTCCTTTTATTTTTTTTTTTTTTTTTTTTTTCCTTCCTCAATAATAAATTGCAGAAGCGCGAGAGCAGCAGACATTTTTTATATTCTTATATCATATGTTATAGGAGGAAGCTCAATTGTATCGAACCATGGCATTCAGTGTAGTGTAATAAAAGTATTTATAGTACTTTGTACAAGTATGTGTTGCATGATGTCTGTGTACGTACCTGTTAAGGGGAAGAGATCATTGGTGATGGTTGGTACTTTTTCTTTGATCCTGTTGCGGTCTTGAAGATTTCTTCGATCGAATCACGCCTTCGTTTCTTCGAAACAAGGTTTCTATTAAAAGAGAGAGAAAAAGCTAAGCTATAGCATAACTGTTTCAAGTTAGAGAATTCAAATGAAAAAATGAGAACGCCAACATGTCGAAGAATGATCGAAAGGCCGTAACAGATTTATATTTAATATCGGTGTTTCAAATGATTTTCGATCCAACCTTCGTCCACATGCTGTAACGCGTGCTCGAATGAGAACCACTCCTGACCCGTTACAGCACATTTGCGATAGTATCGAGCAACAGTGAACCCTCTGCCCGAGGGGCCACATTTTTTGGTAATTGTTCATCTAACTTCGAAACGAAGAGAAATGCCTATCTTCCTTTGTCCAAAACTCATTTCGTATTTCCTTTCTTTCAGGCTCTCTGCTTAGTGCGTTCGTCACTCGCGATAAGAATTTATTTTACGTATTCCAATCCAATAATTGTTTAACAATCGATCGTTAAAAATTGACTCGTTCGTTGGTAATATTATTCTCAATCGATAGAAGTATTTGAAAATAGTATCGCAGATAGTAAGCTAAAGTCGTTTGACGTTTTCTGCGTGTTTCCTTTTTTTTTTATATACATTTTTGATAGGTGGAACACAATATCGTCGAGGGAAATTGCGAGTTTAAATTGAGATTCCATTTGAAATAGGTTTTCCGGGATGTCTGGCGGTGGTGTTATCGCGATCTTTGAATTCAATCTCTTTGAGCAAGTAGCATAGATCGCAAAGTATTCCCTTAACCAGACAGGATATAATCCCGAGCAGACTCGCGTCCCAAGTCAATATTTGTGTTACGTGAGAGGGGGAAACATATGAAACACGTTTTCTTGTCGACGCAGGGAGCGAACGACTGGAAAGGATTCCAAAAAAATACCAGGGTTTTCGTTTTCTTCGGCAAAAAAAAAAAAAAAAAAGAAGGAAGCAAAAAACCGATCGATTCCAATTTTCTTATATTTTTTCAGGTATTTACAAAGTAAGAAAGAGGAAACCTCGACAGAAAATTCGATAAGAAAATATATAAATATAACTTTACAAATAAATATATATTCTTACAGTACAGGATCCTATAGTAACGCCAACTTCCGTTCAAGTATAAAACAATTGGGTAATTAAATATTAAATTATGCTACCGCTTGAGCAAATAGTCGTCGCATTTTTATCTCAATTCTTGCCCGTTCTCTGCATAATTAGCTACCTGTATAAATACGCTTTCGCGTATTCGCTAATTACTTAACGTATTAAGAAATCTATAAATATTGATACTCCTTAAACAGAAGCTATACACTTAAAGTAGTAGCAATCTTACGTTAAATCGAAATAGAGTCTCGATCGTGATTAGGCGTAACGATACGTCTCAATTAAACAGGATAAATTTCTACCAGCGCCGTGAATTATCGCTGAATAGAAATCGAGAGAAATTCGGACTACAGAAACAAGAAACTTCACGGTTGCTGGTTCGGTGTTCGTGTCGTGTCATTTCACGTTCCACTCTTTCGCTCAATCATCTCTCTACTCTACTATTTAATTTCAAACGCGTCCTATTTTCTCATTCGTTCTCTCTCTTACTAAAACATCGAACTTATAGAATGTATCGTACATGAAAAAAAAAAAGAAAAAAAAGAGAGATCGCATCGGTTATGGCAACGATGCCCATCATCGATGCAACGAAACTTTTCACCAGTCCATCTTTCGATGATTCCCTCGTAATCGTCCAAGTAATAACTAATATTCTTACATGTAAACGCAACGCGATGTAAATCACGTGCCAATCGGCATGTAACTTTCAACATCAAGGCCATAAATAAGAACACGTGTACCACGGTACGAATTACACAAGCTCTAAGCTTTCACGGTTGTTCCTAAGCAATCGATGCCTCACAGTCAGTATCCATTTCGTTTCATAGACCAATTACTATTCAAACGAGAATCGTGGATCGGCCGGTTCTTCTGTCGGTTAACATATCTCGTGCATGCTCATCGAACCAGGCTTCCCTTCTCTAGCCGGTGATTCGAATCCATCATCATCCCGCAATCAAGCCGCCAATTTCTCGGATTCGAGGTAGCCGTGCTTCGTTCCGTGCTTCGTTTCGTGCTTCGTTCCGTGTTTCGGTAGCAACGAGCCTAGTCTTTTCCTCCCTGGTGTTCTTCAATAGTAGGAATTATCTTGCTGGTAGTCCGGGTACCGGATAGACTGACGAACCGAGGATGTTCCGTCAGGTTTCAGGAGGAAGAAACTTGTTGGCTTCCCGTTGAAAGTGTACGGTCCTTTATCGAGGTTGTTCACCAAATCGTCCGGTTTGTCGATCGGTTTCAGATTGGTTTGCCATTGATATATCGACGTTGGTTTCCCGTTGCTCACAAAGTCAGCCGACAGACTGTCCAGATTGGTGATCGGGCTGTCCGTTGGTTTCTTGTTCGTCTTCTTCTGCCATTGGTAAACCGACGTTGGTTTCCCGTTGCTCACGAAATCGATGGGCAGCTTGATGAACGGGTTAACGGGTTGTTGGTACGCTGGCTTCGGTCTTCCTGGCCTCGTGTACGGGTTCTGAGGTCGAAGACTCGCGGTCGAGTAGGTGGGAGGTTGAGAGATGTAGCCTAATCCTGGGACAAACATGTAAGGCGTGGGTGGCAGTCGAATGTAAAAGATGTTGCTCTCTTGAAACCTGTTCGGGTCTGCGATTGTTCTTTCCTCGGTGTCGAAGCTGTTGGTGTAATCGATGTCGTAAGGTATGTTTGAGAACGGAAGCTGAGGAACGACCGGGTAATTGACGAAAATGGCTTTATGTTTCCGATTTTTCTTCGCCGGCTTGTCCCTGGCTTCGTTGGGCTGCTTCTGCGAGCGAAGTGTATCGGGCTTGCTTTCCGCTCGATTATCGTGGCTTGAAATCGAGGATAGCACCGAGAATTTCGAGTCTTTCGTTCCACTGTCGGTCTTCTCTGATTGCTTTTTTGCCGACTGATTCGTCGCGTCCTTGCCAGTGACAATCTCGGTTTCCGTGGAAACTGGAAACGCGTCCTTGTTCCGAGGGAACAATCGACCGTTCAGGGTGTCTTGCAACGGTGCTGGTGTGGCGGATGCTGCGATGAAGACCAGTAATACCAGCGTGCTCTTCATGATGACTGAAAAAAACCAAACGATTTTATTTTTTTTTTTTTTTTTAACCTTTATCGGGAAATATTTTAGCAAAAAGGTGAGAGAAAGTATTACTTTTACGTCTTTTATCGGAGAACCAACCGACCGAGTCTAGTTTTTTTTTTCTAAAATGAGATTATAATGTTAAGTCCTGTTTAAAGTCCTGTTTAAAGTCCTATTTAAAGTCCTATTTATGGTCTATTTTTTTGAACACAAAAAATTAAGAAATATGAACTTGGTCAGTTTCGCCAACAAAGTGGGTGCCACGGAGTTATCTCCATAATTCGTACTACAAAACGCTTAATCAGCGGAGCTGTTCGAATTACCAGGATTGCTAGATTACGCGACCATTTACGAAGACCTAGCCGAGGCGCACATAAGCTGGCTTAGAAGTATTTATGACGCGTTACCCCTTTATTGGACAGAGAATCAGATTAAGTTATTAAACCGCGGAAGAATTAATGGTTCCACTTTTTAAATCCTCTGATCCTTATAAGACGGAGTCAGTGGAGCTCCATAAAACTTTAAATCTGATGCTTGTTTATTTCCATGTTTTCTTACAAATAAAATTATATCGGTACTACTTGCGTCGATGCGCCTATCGAAAATATCAAAATCTTTTTTCTTCTTAAAAAAAAAAGGGAAAAAAATCCAAAAACTTAACGTTCGTGTAGAGAACAATCGAGATACGTCAGATCTCTGCCTCACCGGTTAAGGATTAAACTTTAGAATTTGAGAACGAATAGATAGATGCAGTCGTCTTATCTGAAGCTAGATTTGCGAAATATCCTAAACCTTTCTCTATCTTAATCCCGGTAAGAATACATTATTTCCCAATTAAGCTGACCAGCGGACCATCCGACCAGATAATACGGTAATCGGGTGACATAAACCATGTAAAACGTGATCCCGGTAGGAGATACTCCC
This sequence comes from Ctenoplectra terminalis, assembly GCA_019453375.1. Classification (NCBI taxonomy): domain Eukaryota; kingdom Metazoa; phylum Arthropoda; class Insecta; order Hymenoptera; family Apidae; genus Ctenoplectra; species Ctenoplectra terminalis. The sequence continues at coordinate 45,735 of SMSQ01025893.1, forward strand.
GACGCGAGCATATCATCGGCAAACGAGCCAAAACAAATTGTCGGCTCATCGGGAAGCCGCTGAACGTGCTCTCGGGGATAACTCGTTTTCTCGGGAAGAACGTATTCTCGCCGATGGGTGCCACACTATCGAACACTCCTTCCTTCCTCCTCGTCCGCGTTACACGCACCAGCTATTCTTCGTAACCGACGTCGAATAAATCACGTGTCCTCGCGGTGGCATAAGCGAAAACGTAGAAAAAGACGATACAGTGTGGACGGTAAAAGAGAGAGGAAAGAAAGGAAAGAAAGGAAACAGGGGACAAACTTCGCGCGGCATTTAGACGGTGCACGTACATTCCGCGCGTCAAGTTTTCTTCTCGTGGCGCAACCACACCGCGAACCAGAGGGAAAACAAGAGCACCAGGAATGGTAATTGAAAGCGGGTTATAAAATCGTCGAGTCACGCATTCCTGCTGCGAACTCCTCCTCGAGGACGATCCAGAAGGTCGGACGCGTGGAGAGAAGAAAGATATCGGTGGTCCATTCAGTTATCGAAGAAAGGGTGCGAGATTTCGTAATACCTTGGACGCTCGTTAAGCCGCGGGCGATCCGTCGGAGGTTTTTGCTAATTGTTAATTGCGACGGTTCGTTAAGTCGATCATCTCGGGAGTCTTGGTTCTGCATGTAGATCGTTGATCGAATTACGCCACGTGTTGGCGATGATTTCGAGTGGGGAAGAAATGGAGCAGCTTCTTTGTAAATCGTGGTATATTATTTTTCGTTTCATGGCAGTCGGTGATCAGATATAAATAGTTTTATTTGATAATAAATTGAATTTTAGGAAGGGAAATTTTGTGGATTTTTTACGTATGCGTTGGATTAATTGGATATGAATAATTAGATAAAAAAATATCGATTACTTTTTGTTTGACTTTTAGGAGGAGAAATTTTGTGGATTTTTTATGTATCTGTTGGATTAATTGCATATGAATAATTAGATAAAAAAATATCGATTTCTTTTTGTTTGACAACAACTTGAATTTTAGGTGGAAAAATTCTTTTTTTTTTTATGTATGTGTTGGATTAGTTGAAACTGTAATAACTAGTCAATTGTTTTAAATTGTTTTACATAGTTGTAGTATGTTTTNAACTTGAATTTTAGGTGGAAAAATTCTTTTTTTTTTTATGTATGTGTTAGATTAGTTGAAACTGTAATAACTAGTCAATTGTTTTAAATTGTTTTACATAGTTGTAGTATGTTTCNTATATTATTTTTCGTTTCATGGCAGTCGGTGATCAGATATAAATAGTTTTATTTGATAATAAATTGAATTTTAGGAAGGGAAATTTTGTGGATTTTTTACGTATGCGTTGGATTAATTGGATATGAATAATTAGATAAAAAAATATCGATTACTTTTTGTTTGACTTTTAGGAGGAGAAATTTTGTGGATTTTTTATGTATCTGTTGGATTAATTGCATATGAATAATTAGATAAAAAAATATCGATTTCTTTTTGTTTGACAACAACTTGAATTTTAGGTGGAAAAATTCTTTTTTTTTTTATGTATGTGTTGGATTAGTTGAAACTGTAATAACTAGTCAATTGTTTTAAATTGTTTTACATAGTTGTAGTATGTTTTTGTATTAAACTAACGCAAACCTGATTGATTTTCATTTTGCGCGTCGCGGGATCGTCGAATAATAATTAAAGTCAAGCTCGAATATGTACAAGACGAATCTGTGCATTCGATTATGATGCGATCTTCCTGGCGATTTTCACATTCTCATAGGTGTAATTGGTGTATAATTGGTCGATTTAAAGGATAATTGTGGCCCATCAACGTTATGATTAAATACCGGTTGACTGTTACGCGATACCTCGTTATTATCAGCGTCGGGTTCCTTTTGTTCGAGCCAGCCGCTGTCAGTAAGGTAAACCGACTACCTTTTCCCTCGAAGATGCTGCAGTCAGGCTACAGAAACCTGTGTTATCAGCACGTGGTCTTATTTTACCTGTCTCTCGTGCATACATTTTGACAAGGTGCACCATCTGATTTCTCCCATCCCAAGAAGATTTTGCATAAAATTTCAATTCATCCTTTCAACGGCAACACCCCACTCACGACGTAATTTTTTGCTTTTGTACGGAGGCACGTGTGACATCAGCATCTTTTAAAGTATCGCTAACAGGACGTACGATATTTGATCTCTCGGTTTCTTTTTCTCCAAAGCTTTCTTGAGCGTTGCTTTTTAAAGATACTCAAATAAATTGTTCACGTTAGATTTATCAATCGCTTAAAATGATCGCTCTCTGACTTTTCATTTCAATGTTCTTTTAAAATGGTGAATTTTCAGGAATTTTCTATGATTTCCTCCAAAGAGTATTGTTTTTTAATACTGTGGTAAATATTATAAATCCACGTATATTTATTTTAGCAAATATGTTTTTCTAGCTTCATACTAATTCTCCCCAACTTATCCCACTTTAATCGTCAGTAGCTCTAACGTTAACATCCTCCTCAAGCATCCCAACAATTCTCATCGAATCATCATCGAAGACACGTTAAATTACAAAGTAAGATCCTGTCGGTGCTCACAATTCGGAGATTTCAACTGCTTTCGTGTCGCTCTTTCGTCCACCTCATCGTCTGCTCCTGTTTCCTCGCTCGTTTTTTTTATCGCTACCATTGCGAGCCGTGAATACACCGTTATTTTGCCGAAATAAAATGCCAGGTACCCATATGCACGTTCCTTTTTACGGTCATCTTTGTCAGGAACGGCACAATGTGTTGGCTCGTCGCGAGAAAGACGAGACGGGAATCGAGAGTCTCGACATGCTCGACGAGAACATTTGTGGGATGAAGGTTCTTCAATGATGCGTACAGATCGCACCTTCGTCACGTGTCATTAGGATTCCTCTCTTCCGTTAACTTCTGGTGTTCCCTGAATTCTTTCGTAACGTCCAACCACTGTTCACGGTTTGATAAATTGGATAGAATATTTATGGAACGATATCGCGTCGGTCGATGGGATTTATTAAAGACGTTCCATAAAATGACTGATTCTGTCGTAGTGATGCAATTAGTAATGCCTCGTTTCTTTCTTGAAATTTTAATCACGACATCTTTTTTCCATCCTGTGCACGTGCCCAGGATCTTGACCCATCGAGCCAGCTTTCGAGCCGATAATAATTGCGATAGAAAATAAAAAGTAAATTGCCCTATGTAGTGGCATTAAGAGACCGCAAATAAAAGACGCGTTATCGGTTGTAAAATGGTCCCAGATTATATGGAAGGAGCTGGGTTTTATCGTTCTGCTCGCGGCATCGCGCGGAATCGAACAATTAATTTATAGCGCGAAAGGTGATTTAGCATTCCCGATGGACGTCGTACTTTCTACAAAGTTAGGGTTTTGCTTACCGAGCGTTCCATACTTTTTTCTCCTCGTACTTTCCTGGTAACCCTCAATTTTCGAGAATCAAGGAGAGAGTAATGGCGGAGTAATGGCAATCGTATCGCATTGTTGACCCGAATAATTGCATGTTAATCACGAGTGTAGTCTTTGAAGCGGAAACCAGGCCATTTTTTCCAACGATTTCGACAAGCGGACAGGATCGTGCACACGCGTCCGGTGGTAACCACAACGGTAGCGGTTCATCTCCATCCGAGTCTTTCTGACACCGGCTACGTGACTCAGGGCTCATTACCGAATGAAATGGATGTGGAAACTGCTGTGTATGCTCGGAGGTTCTCGCTCGCATCGGACACGAAAGGCAACAATACTTAGGCTTTAACGGGTTTTCAAAGGAATCCATAAAATTGCATCGCGCGCGTTGCATTTTTCTTCTCCCGACGAATTACGCGTTCCTGTTTCGGTTTGATTTCCACCCGGTATGGATTTTCGCGCAATTTGCGAAGCTCCGCTGTTAATTAGGCTTCGACGGGTAACGGTAAATAACTACGGTAAATAATTTTTAATAAACAACCGTGGTATATTGTTCTAAGTAACTCTACTTTTGTTCCGATCATAGTTGTAGGAACAAGTTATTACAGAGGGTGTCGAACTTTGTTAAGCTCGTCATCGATTTCGCTTCATATTTTTATACCAACTTTTTCATAAATCTTCTATTATTCCTGCTAGGATCACGCTTGTTGCNATTAGTAATGCCTCGTTTCTTTCTTGAAATTTTAATCACGACATCTTTTTTCCATCCTGTGCACGTGCCCAGGATCTTGACCCATCGAGCCAGCTTTCGAGCCGATAATAATTGCGATAGAAAATAAAAAGTAAATTGCCCTATGTAGTGGCATTAAGAGACCGCAAATAAAAGACGCGTTATCGGTTGTAAAATGGTCCCAGATTATATGGAAGGAGCTGGGTTTTATCGTTCTGCTCGCGGCATCGCGCGGAATCGAACAATTAATTTATAGCGCGAAAGGTGATTTAGCATTCCCGATGGACGTCGTACTTTCTACAAAGTTAGGGTTTTGCTTACCGAGCGTTCCATACTTTTTTCTCCTCGTACTTTCCTGGTAACCCTCAATTTTCGAGAATCAAGGAGAGAGTAATGGCGGAGTAATGGCAATCGTATCGCATTGTTGACCCGAATAATTGCATGTTAATCACGAGTGTAGTCTTTGAAGCGGAAACCAGGCCATTTTTTCCAACGATTTCGACAAGCGGACAGGATCGTGCACACGCGTCCGGTGGTAACCACAACGGTAGCGGTTCATCTCCATCCGAGTCTTTCTGACACCGGCTACGTGACTCAGGGCTCATTACCGAATGAAATGGATGTGGAAACTGCTGTGTATGCTCGGAGGTTCTCGCTCGCATCGGACACGAAAGGCAACAATACTTAGGCTTTAACGGGTTTTCAAAGGAATCCATAAAATTGCATCGCGCGCGTTGCATTTTTCTTCTCCCGACGAATTACGCGTTCCTGTTTCGGTTTGATTTCCACCCGGTATGGATTTTCGCGCAATTTGCGAAGCTCCGCTGTTAATTAGGCTTCGACGGGTAACGGTAAATAACTACGGTAAATAATTTTTAATAAACAACCGTGGTATATTGTTCTAAGTAACTCTACTTTTGTTCCGATCATAGTTGTAGGAACAAGTTATTACAGAGGGTGTCGAACTTTGTTAAGCTCGTCATCGATTTCGCTTCATATTTTTATACCAACTTTTTCATAAATCTTCTATTATTCCTGCTAGGATCACGCTTGTTGCGAATTCTTCCAGTCTTTTATACGATATCATAGAAATCTTTTTAACCACAAGACAAACTGGTAAATTTATGAGACAACCAATAAATTTGACGTTGGTAGAGAGTATAGCGTAAAAACGAATCGTATTCTGGTCCATCATTCTTGTCTCTGCTCGCTCATGCATCCCTAATTAGCCACTTTTACGCTACCGACTTCGGTACGGTATAGCGTAAATATTCGTGCAGCACATGTATCAAACTCCGGTAGACTAGAATTTTCATAGTCTGATTCATTCAGTGCTCGAGCAAATATGAACACATGTCGGAACAAAGTCTGTGGTTCGTTGTGATTGCTCGAAAATGGTTCTGTTACCTGTTCCTTAGCGATTTTGCTTGCTATCGTTTCGTCCAACGCGAAGTCCTTCTTCCGACACGACGCAGTGGAATAACCAAACGATCGGCCAGCCAAATAATCTATACGAACTAAATGTTGCGTATAAATCATACGCCTACGAATATTACGGTATTTTGTTTTATTCCTGCTAATGTTTCCGGCTTTCAACAAGGAATCTCCTAACTATTTATTGATGTACTCGCGAAAGATATTTTAAGTGTACGAGGTTAATCGTTCTGTTCCGCAATCAAGTTATCCATTAGAAAATTTGTAGCTGGTTCGTTATAAATAGACTCGGAGCACTTTATGCAAATACATTTTTGTTCTGTTAATAGACAAACAAATGAGACGAGAATGTATTTTTTGTTTTCCCGTATATTCTTATTTTATTCCGGTTTTAACGTCGCATCCACAACTTTTGTTTTGCATATTTTATTATTCTTCGCAGATTATATGTTCCGTTTCTCAGCTGTTTTCAGTGGCATTCCAAATATTACAATTAACACGCTGTTTACCATTCGAGACGATCTTCCGCGTTATTCATAAAATTTAATTCTACAGTGTCTTCGGAGAGAAACAATGAACTTTATTTCCATATCTTGCGATAATCATTCCCATAGCGTAAGACTTTTTAAGAATCTTAAAACAGATCTTCAAACAAGTCTAACGTTGTTTGTTCCTTTAGTAAAAAGGTGCAAATAATTCAAACTACTTGAATTTTAGAGATCCACGTCTCTATGGTTACGTGTTAACGGTGGTTGGTCAATGAAAATTACGACCACGGAAGAAAAAGAAGTAAAAAGGATTAGAAGCAACGCGTTAGGGAGATTAGAAGCGTCTTCGAGGCACGAAAGCACTAATTTAAGTATCGTCAATTTGAGCGTCATCGAAGGTCGCACGTGGCTCCTCTAACGAGCAAGTTTTGCTAGACTTTCTCATAATTGCACCGGCAGTCACGAAGGCTGCAGGTGGTTCTCGCAAGATCCCAATCATGTGAGTCAAGGTATTCTAACTTTGCACAATGCCCCCTTCCTGTCGTTGGTTACACGCAATTCTGAATTCCGTATTTCTTAGATTTCAGTCTAATTTCTTAACTGTACACGATTGTTCTTTTTAGGATTCAATCGTTCATTCCGCGATCAATCTGTTGGCGAAAAACGTATCCGTTAGAACGATCGGTCTTATTCTTTTCTGTAGGGAAGCGTAACAGTCCCGGTGTGAATTTAATTTCTCCTCGATTACTGTACCTGTTGTATCGTAATCGATTTTACCAAACAGTTTTTACTGTTTTCCAGGTATCATAGAAAGTATGAAATTACAATTAAAACGATACGTTAGAACTAGAACTATCGACGATTAAATTACATCTATTTGTATCGAGGAAATTAAAATTGTAGATATTTGGAAAAAATTGGACAGAAAATTGTGCACAATGTTCGAAAATGTATCGCGGTAAATTTATAAAATTTTCATCAGAAAATACGAATCGATCATTTAGATTACCTTGGTAAAAACTGTTAATCTTGAGCTACGAGATACAGTATACCTGTCTAGAACCGGTTAAAGTGTAAAATTTATAGTTTTTATTGAATGTCTGACTAACATAACACGATCATCACAAATTACTGGCTACCTTAACGCGCGATAAAATCGTTTCAGTAGACGATCCTTTAATTATTTTCAACAGGATATTATTAAATAAACGCGAGGTATTGTCTGGTGCTTCTGTCTACCGTGGATAAGTACCGTAAGAAATACCTATTCGAAAAATTGTTATCCCCTAACTGTAACGAGATCGTCGATTTCGACGGTGTAATAATATAGTAGTCTCGAGGCACAATGAGAATCTGGGTCCGATCACGCGTTACGAAAACCGAATTAACCTCTTTCGAGACCTTAGCGGATTCCAGTGTTTCTTTCGACAATTTTTGTACCACCAAACCAATTGTTCTCTGATAATTCTCGATTATTAGGATGTTCTTGTCCGTATCCTTCAACGTCGGCGTTCGTCGCGTAAACTTCGCGTCTCGTAGCATCGATCGTCTCCAGGCGTGAATGACAAACAAAAAATATAATTTTTTAAGGAACCAGAAATATTGATCCGACGCAGGTGTCGGTTCTGTAATTATCATCGGCCATTTTCACTGCTACTTATATTTTTCGAAAGATCGATTAAGTTCCTCGTGTTAGAATATCGAGGTCGGTGATTTCATCGGATCGAAAGTTAAATAGATTCAATTGGTGTTTAGAAATTATTTTTCGGCGCAATCGAGATGTTCGACGTTAGAAAGTTCAGTTTTAATTCCATGTATCAGCGTTCTTGACATGAAAAAAGAACGAAACAGCCTTTGACTGGCGCTCGAGATACGAATGACACATTTTTATGACGTATCCAGTCGCGCACGCGTTTCAATTAGTACTTACGGTGAAAGTAGCTACATGTCGGTTTACGTGGAATTTAGGGTTAGGTTTAAATAGCCGTGGTAACGATACGGTTGAAGCTAATATTCAGCGAGACGTCTGACAGATTAGCGATCAGTGGGGATTTCTAATGATGTCAGAAATTCGAAATAGATTACACACGAGTTAAGGACCATCAAGGTAAATTGTCGAATAAAAACTGTCGTGTCTAACGAACCGATTAAGTTGATTTCATGTTGAAATAAGTGGTTTCGACAAGAAATCAAGCGGAGGCAAAATCAGCCGTGTTTTCATGTGATTAGCCACGCAAATTATGGGCCTGTGGATTAGAACGAGTTTCGTCAAACGCAGTAGATCAATCCTTTCATCGTCAGACCGCGTAAACGTTCCGACGTGCGTACCGTTAAAATTGAAATAAAAATGAATGCGATTCTTTAAAACGTTGCATCGGCATGAAGAAGCAACGGTATATTCGCGAATTGTATTACACGGACAACGATTAACCCAAATAGAGATTCGCGTACTTACATTAATGCTCCGAAGTATAGGTGTAACTGGTTCGTTAGATTACAGATCGAACGACTTGTGATGATTTTATTATTCATTAATGTTATAATTATGTACAGTAGAATATTATGGTACGCGTGATTATTGTATGTTCCGTCTAAAACACGCTACGCAATTATTTTTTGTATCACGCGTTTACGCGAGAATTTGAAAACCGAGAAAAAGGAAACTTCAAATATTATATTCGTTCTATTGGTATACAATTACGTATTTTAATATTTAATAATTCCTTAAATAATGTGAAAAAAAAACACTATGCGTGATAACTATACCGCAAACTTTTATAGATATCGCACACAAAACGTTGTAATTTGGATATTTTGTACGTCGCTTCTGTGCAATTTGTGCACCTTTAAATTTCCTGTAAACGCGTATAAACCCGCATTCTGGTAATAACTAATTTTACCCAAAGCACACCCTGTTAATTTCAGATGGTTCTCCGGTTTAAACGATCGGTCGTGTATTTGACAAACAATTTCAATCTACGATCCACCGATGATTAATAATGCGTTCCAAGTCGTTAAAACCGGAGTTTATTTATAACGTTTCGTAGTATTAATACAAGCTTACCAAATGTCACTGACTTCTTAAACGCCAGGTCGAACATGCAATCACGTTCGATACAAATTTTTTCCCATCTTTTTTCCTCCCTCTTTCTTGTATTCCATTAAATGGACGTGTCATTTTTAATCCATTAGACCGCAAATGCGTATATTTCATCGTCGTTTTACGTCGAAGGTACTTTTTTCCCCTCTCCCTAACGATCTCGGGAATCGGTTGTTCGCTGATTCACTCGCGGCTTCTCGTTTTCCAGAGGTTGCACAGGATAATTCACGAATCACGAAACGTTTCCTCGTCGATTTGTGCGCCTCCGTTTTCCTCTTTATCTTCTTCCTTCCTGATCGAAGAGAGAACGAGCGATCCTGCTCGTGGAGGGTGCTACGATTTGTATTCAGAATCACTAGGAAGTGAAATCTTAAACCGGTCGGATGCGTTGTTAGGCTACAGGCGTGCGAAAATTGTCCGCCACACGGCCACCCATTGCCAACCTGCTCACGAACCATCCACCGTGCAAGCAGGAACGAGCATATGCTCTCCCTTCCTTGCTCATATTCATCGAATAAACAACAATGGAAGCCGCTTTCGAATTTTCGGCGGTTTTCGATACAACATGTACGAAAGCGGAACGATTTTCGGGAACTGGGTTAATTTTTTTGCTCCGATTTTCACTCTCTTGTTATGCGAACTGTAGCCTCGCTTTGGAAACTTTTTACGATGGAAATTGGATTTAATTTCGCGCCAGCTACTTTGAAATAGCTCTACGAAAATTTCTATGCTCTGCAAAGTGTTAAATGTGTATTTTATTTTGAGAATCGGTGACTTTAAATCGTCTTAGTTTACAAATTAAACTTTTTCGTTATCGAGCAATTTTATTTAAACCGGTGAATCATCTTCGGCAATAGCAAGAAACATCCTAGCACACTTTGGAATAAAAAAGATCATTCTTTTGTCCATTACAAAACTGTGAATAAGATTGCATTCTTGTAAGACTGCATTGTAACGTAGTTATCCGTATCTCTGTTTACTATCTCAAACGGATCCAAGCGTTTTGAAAACCTGTCCCACAAAATTTCCACGATTTTATTGTCCACGAATTGGTGAGAAATTACGTACGAATTTGATTAATTTTCAAAGCTCGATGCTTTCGTCGCAACACACCGTATACGGTTAATTTCTCGTGGAAGCGATTCTCGAATTCCTGTTGGAAACGTGGAATTTATGATGAGCAATTAGAAAGTATAATTCGAAAGAGTGAACCAAATATTTAAGAATGAAAAGAATGCCTCGTGTTTTATTTCTACCGATGCTTACACAATGCATTTACGACTTTTTTAGTATTCGTTGCATCGCTACTCTGTAATTACGATCCTCCAATTATTTCGAACAATGTATCGAGATTGTTACGGGTAACTATTTCACTGGCCCCCGATTTGTGGAACGAAAAATAACGTTTTGGCTGGCTGCTTAGAAATATGGTATGCCTCCGAGGTGTCGATTGTCTAGTCAACGAAATTCTTCGCGATTTTCCCATGCCATACTCGCTGCTCGAATAACGTTCACGGTGTCTGCCAGTATCGGAATACCAATTAGTAGCGGTGATAAAGATCGTGCTCGTCGCGTATAATCTGTTTGAATCGGTTTGAAAATCCTTACGTAATCGTACAATTATTTTCTGATTCAATTTTTTTTTCTTCGCCCGATCCTCCGCATGATTGATCGCCGTAAATGAATTCACTGGCCCCATTAGAATGGTAATTGATAAAGCAGAACAGTGTAACGATGAGCAAATAATGTAGCAGTGTTAAATTATTTTTTAATTCATCTTTTTAAATTTCTTTTCGCTTGATTGTATCGTATAACCGACAAAGGACATTTAAACGAATCAGCCGTTTGTCTCTCGTACAGATATCGCGATCGAGCAGATTGTGAGATCTCTTCAAGAGATTTGATCGATTGAACGTCTCATTCTCCGAGAAAGCAGGCGACGTTTAGTCACGGTGTGATATAATCAGATTGCTTCGATTTAACGATTCTCGAGATCAAATCAAACGCTTCTTCAAGCCAGCGAAGCAGATCGATTGTTTTATAAAATTTTCACAAGGCTTCTTGAAAAATTAGAAACACTCCTTCTCGACACGATTCACGAAACCTGTGTCCAGCGCTTCTCTACACGGCTTTTCAATTAGTCATTAATCCTAGCGCGGTTGAATGTAAATGGGACCGTTATACTGTCGTCCCGAATGCAGACCAAAGTCGCTGCTCTTAAAATGGATAAATGATACAGACGAGAGTCTCGGGTTACAAAACCTACATCTTCCTCTTTGTAATTTCCTCTGTTAAAGAATTATACCGTTAACGAATAAATAATAAAATAATAAAATAATAGAATAATAATGGTTGAAAATGTAGAAAAATTCTACGAGAATTCGATAAACTTGACGCGATAATTCGAGGATATTTATTTTTTTCCCGAATCGATTTCTTTTTAAATCCAAAAGGGATGAAACCCATCGATTGGCCTTCAGCCAAGAAAGCGGTAACCTACTGGTCGTCTCTTACATTTCAATCGGCGGTCAGATTATAAGCGCCACGAGTGTGAAAGATAATCGGCACGTTTCGATGAACAGACCACCGTGTTACGTGCATTCACCGGTGCATCACGTTCGAATACTATGCGTACACGCATGCAGCCAACCTACCGGTATATCGAGTTTCTCAGAAATTATATTGCACCGATTTATTCGTTGGATCGATACGCCAAATCTGTACGGATCTCGAATATCTTCGATCGATAATTGTTTCATTATTTTCTCCAAGTCTCGAGCGTGAAAGTAAAAAAGGAAAAAAAATTATATTTCGATGAAAAATCGTGTAGTCGTAACAGTAACATCTCGTATCCATCGAAATTACGATCTTAACGTATCCGTGCTCAAAGCGTTGCACATTTGCATGCGTACGACCGTTTACCGCTTAATTAAAAGTATGTCCAGAGATTGGAAACTGGATGGTTACACTGTGTCGAAGTCGATTCGATAAGACATTCTGTTGCTGTGTAATGTTGGCGAAAATTATAGATCGGACGCTTCCACCTTCCTCGAGAGTTCTCGTTTTAAAACAACACGTGTGGAACGATCGTTGCGCGGTGACTTTTCCTATTCCATCGTAATTTAATCGACATTTTATGCGATGGTTGCAACAAGTACAACCTACTTTGTGACTCGGTAATTTCTCGATCTTAATTATGGAAAACTTCCTCGATTCTCACAGCTGTAATCCCGCCCCATTATCGTTTGGACAGGACAGATTCGTCGATCGAGTACGTTTCTGAGGCGCACGTTTGCGAACTGGTTTCGCTAACTCTCGGGAATAACTTTAGACAACGACGTCATTAGTGTTGGAGTGGAAAGCACTTTCCGTGACGTACAAGTAGTGCAAAACGAAGAAGAGGCTAGCCTTGCTGCACGTACAAACGTCCTTGCCATGGTACGTCCACTCGATGAGATGGGCAAATCATAGGCAAAAGTGTCTGCGACCGTGTCGATCATCGTTGTACAAATAACACGTTTCGAGTGGCAGAATATGAATAAAATTTTACACCACTCTGGCACATGAAGAGACATTTTTGTTGATTTTATGATTTTTTTCTTTCTTTTTTCTGCTTTTTTTTGTTTGTTAACCGGTAGCTGAGAGGAAGTACTTCAATGTACGACATGGTTGAAAAGAGGAATGCCCTCCGAGGTTCAAAGATTACCATTGGACAAAAGATTGGAATCACTGTGTATACCGAGAAACATAGGAGTTTTCAGAAATTAATATTTCCTGCGTCAGTCGACTTTTGTTTTGTATTCTCAGAATATTATTTCCGATATTTTCCAATTTCTTCCGATTTTTTCTTTCACTCCTAATCGTCGAGATCTTAAACTTTTTATCCAGACAAAAAGAGTCGATTAAAATAAGTTAGCGAAATTAGAGGATTTGGTATAGCTATAAATGAGAAAGTAGTTCTAAATATATCTACGCAGAAATTAGTTGAGAGCGTTTTAAACTTTCAAATCATCCTCCTTTAAAACCGGAAAATGTTACTTATCATGCTTTTCTTCTGCGGTCTTTATAATGCGGTACGTTTTATGGATGGAGCGTTTTCTACGTAGAGTGTGCGACAGTTAGACGGACACGTGAAGTGGCTTGCATTACCGGATCGTGCACGATTTTAAAACTGTTATTCGTGTCTTATCTCATCGTTGACATCGTTCACGAAACTCCACGTTCCAAAACTCGCGCAAGATGTAATCTAAGGGGAAAGAGATCACTGGGTTTCAGGAGCAGAGATCTTAACCGCGAATCCGATCGAAAGGAACCCTTTTCCCGGCGATAATAGATTCGCCTTAAAGTATGATACACCTAATCGTCTCAAATACTCGTTCCACGTCGCCCATCGAATCATTTTTCCGCACCCTGTACAATCATAAACGTGTTGTACTAGAGTCGCGATGTTCGCGTTTGATTATCGAAGCTCCGATTATGGTAATCGTGCCACGGTGCTTAATGCGACAGTCTGGTAGGGAAGATTTTAAAAAATAAACAGAGAAAGCGTTTCCTGAAGGAGCTCGTGTAAGGAAGCTCAAGCATCGGGTACTCGAAAGACGCACCCTCGGTAATCTTCTCCTTCTTGTTCCTCTTCTTGTTCTGAAACGCGTCGCGGCCACTCGTGGATAACCGCGTAACATTGTGGCAACAAGGAAGTCGCCGTTGAATCCCCTGGGAATTACCGTTTCGAGATAACGTCCTACAACGTCGAGTGGTGGAACACGCGCACCATCCACCCGACAAAATGGTATGCGGATTGAGTTGTGCGAACGCGACGTTAACTTCCGATAATCGCGGAAACTTTAGCGGAACGGATAACGATCGTGGTAAAAATTTCATCGCTCAGTGATTCAACGATATTCCGACTGTGATTCAGCGGCAAGCATCGTTGAATACCAGAATTCTTCTTCGTTTTTATTGCTGTCGATTCGGAATTGCAGAATACAATTTGTTAACGCACAACCGAGAAACGATTTAATAATTTAAGCATCCAGTACAAATGCGTCACGCGGCTTGAGAATAGGCATCGTTGAGGATGGAAGTTATTCCGGCTAATTTTTGCTGTACTCCCTTCTTTATGATGCTTCTTTTTATTATTTTTAATGAGATTTGGAGGTTAGTAAATTCGCATAAAGATCAAGTAGAATTGATGTTTCCCGATCGCGGGTAGAATGGTATTTTTAGCCTGATAATTAAAAGCAATTACCATTTAAAAGCAATTTTAACGAATTATAATGGACAACTCGATAGCTACTTGAACGACTACACACATTCGCTTGGGAGAAAAATTCAAACACGTTTCTTCTGTCAAAGAAAATCCATCCTCGGCCTTCGGCTTACGTAAACGAAACACTCCTGGACCAGCGAGTCCTTCCACGTATTCACGCCGTATCGCGTCTGGTAATTACAGCCGTGCAAAGTTTGTTCGCACTACCCACCTCGTTTGTCTTTCGAAGAGCAGCAGGGTCCACGGAATGGTGTTCGGTCTCTCGACGTGTCTTCTGGAGGAACTGCTCGTAGCTGCACCCGCTGCACCCGTGAACGATCACTAACGCGGCCACGATTCCCTTCGTCTCGTTCATCGAACGAATTTTTATCGCGAATCAATAGCGGCGCCTCTCGATGATCTGTTTATTTTTTTCTTTTTTTCTTTTTCGTTTTCTGTTCGTTCGTCGGTTCGGTCACTTAGTCGCGTTTTACGAGTTCACCGACTCCGTGAATCGCGATCTGCTATCAGAATGAAGGCTTTTCTTAAGGCCGTCTCGTACTTATGTCGCTGCCCCCACTATGGGGCAGCGCGCCGCGAGCTCTCCTCAAGTTCTTCAGCGTTGGGGCCCGAACAACTATGCCCCCCTCTGAACATAGAAAAGGAAATACGTGCCAGAACAGACGACACACTTTCGTTCGTTCTTTCGTTCGTTGGTCACACTCTTTCGACGGTTCGTCCCTCGTCGATTCGTCTTCGCCTTTTCAACGATACTTTTGCTCGTACAGACCGTGTCCAGGTTGCAACGAGATATGTACTCCGAAGACCAAGCTACACTGGAAGCGTGGCTAAAGTGTATCTGTAACCTTCAACGCTTACAACTCGATCGGTTTTTACTACGGAGACCAACCTTCAGGTACACGAGATCGCTGATCCATGCTCGGGATTCAATTCAGCCATTTTTTTCGGCGTACGTGCTCCACGGTACGAAACAGGAAGAACTTTTTCTTCATCTAAATCTCTGTCTTCGAATAAAATTCTTCCCGGAGGGTTCACTGTTCATCTTGAACTGTTAACTGTTCATGGAGCTCTAACAATCAGATCGTTGAATTCGAGCTGCGTGAAACATCTGATGCCGCTAATGTCGGATCGTTACCATTCTTCCTAGATGATTTTCGAGATAAGCCTGATGAAATCAGCTGATCTTGTTCTTCCAGTTCAACATCTAAATGGATAAATCATGTTTTCACGGCGAAGAACATTTTTCGCAACGATGTTCGACGCGATGCTTCGATTTCGGATCGATTACTTCATTTTAATTTGAAATATCGTTTCGTATGCTCGTCTGTTGCGTTCCCTTTCAATTTTCCTATCGATTGGACGCAACGAACGATTTTTCTCGCGCAACGATCAATCAGGCGCGATACATGAATTATTCGCTGTCCCGAGATACTTTCTCCGTAGATCTGTAGATAATCTAGCACAGTTACGCAGCGTGCAATCTGATGGCAGCTTCGCAGCCAGCAAGAAACATGTGTGTCATGTCAGATTGAATATCTGGTGTCTGCTCGCGTGAAATGGCTATTCGCGGGGAGTAATCGCGACTCCGCGAAACGATGAGCCGAGTTTCAGTGAAATGGAACAATGTTGAGCTGTTGTAACGCTTTCTAAATGCTCTTGTTCTTCCTTTCGAGAATGTCGATGGGTGACTTCGGCTTTCGATTGTTGTTTTCTGTCCGTTGGGTACCGTTTGATCAAGTTTTTGGAAATTGTCCGATTTCAAGTACGATTTCGGACGAGACTTTAATTTCTGGGATATTTAGAAGAGAATTATTTTAATTGTCCCACTTAATACATTTTATTAATAATTTCTACAGTTTTTTTTTTATGGTATCTAATGATTAACAGTTCGACTTAAATTTAATTATTTAAATACGAGCTGGTCGAAGTATCGAGTCACGTCAGGTGCTTCATTTTGTCAAGAATAGATCGAAGTTATGATTTATGAACGAAAATATAGAGACCGGAGTTTGTTATTTTTTTAATTGCCTGCATATATTTAGACCATCTCTTCTAGTACCTATTCAATGGTAATAGGACTACGACCAAAGAAATTTTGAAACGTTATGCTCTATGAAAGAAACATGATAACTGGTGAATTGAGAATATTCTACGATAAACCAATTTTCATAAAGATATATAAAAGCGGAGAACTAAGCTGCGTTAATAAATTACTATACTGGTATGTAAATGAATTAACAGTTAAATCAACCTAACGTGTTTGCAGCGTAGAACAAGATATGATTTGTGTCGTTTCTTATATATTTTATATACTTGCTAATAGACCCCGCTTATTAATACGGTAACAAGAATGATACCATTATATTGCATCGTATAATATCTCAAAACGACATTGAACAATTGAAATGACATTGTTGCCAAGTATCAATAATTTTGTCCCAGATAGAACATTTATTTTTACAATAAAAAATAAGTACGAAGGAAAGTATGCGAGCATTTTAATATTCATCCGAAATTATGTCCGACATTTCTGTAAAATGAGAATGTCACGGTTCGTTAAACTTTCATGAGGGTGGCAAGCCAGAGGCAGGTCGTGCGATCGATCTACGAACCACGGTGATAATGATGATGATGATGAATCAGTTGTAAATCGGTTTCGTCGCGTCTCTAGCCACGATTTCTTCGCTTCTCTGCTTTATCGTTCAACGAGGGAAACTTCACCGTGAAACTTCACAGATTTTTACACTGAATTTGCGAAGTGAAAAAAAAAAAAGAAAAAAAGAATCCTACAAATTATTCGTAGTTTCTCATTTTTTGCCATAATTACAGATTATTAGGGTCAAGATGTTTAATTTCAGGATTCATTCTTTTTTCATGGCAATAATAAATGGAGATCGTGGAAAGATCGGGATTATAATGGGGTTTCAGGAAAAGCTAATGATTTTTCTTCCTCGTACTAAAGTTCACAGCATCAATCTTTATTTCTTTGACCCTCCACTTAGAAAGGAATTCCACCTCGCAGAACGTCGAACGTCGAACGACAACATTCCGCTCCATATCTGCGATCTTCCTGGGATCAAATTTTTTAATCGATTTAGATTATATTCCTTGCCTTCTGACAAATTGTAGCCCTTATGGACCATCGAGTGTATAAAATACCCCTTTCTAATCTAATTCTCAATGCTTGAGTAACTCTCTGCACTTGAGTCTATAATTTTGACCCTCTGTAACCGGAATTCGGTCTACTTACAAGAAAGATAGAGAAAAAAAAACAAAAAAATATGTAATCAAGTGTTATTTTTGGTTTTGATCTGCAAACTAGAAATTAATCGCCGAGAGAAATTAGAGCATCATTGGAGCGAATGAACTTCGCATATTCGTTTGATAATTCCTGTGATTTTCTATAAAATATATTCTCAAAAATTCGTTTCTCTCGTATCGTGTATTTTTTCAAACATNCTGTAACCGGAATTCGGTCTACTTACAAGAAAGATAGAGAAAAAAAAACAAAAAAATATGTAATCAAGTGTTATTTTTGGTTTTGATCTGCAAACTAGAAATTAATCGCCGAGAGAAATTAGAGCATCATTGGAGCGAATGAACTTCGCATATTCGTTTGATAATTCCTGTGATTTTCTATAAAATATATTCTCAAAAATTCGTTTCTCTCGTATCGTGTATTTTTTCAAACATCTATTATCGTGATTCCTTTGATATCTCTTTGGTATCTCTTTGGTATCTCTTTGGTATCCTTTAAATCATCGATAGCTTTAGCGTTAACGTACCTGTTTCTTTTCTCAAATTAACACCAGATTTATCCGAGCCTTCTTCGGTCCGCGTTTAGCTAGTGCCTGGAAATGAGCGGCGAGTCGGCTGGAGCCGACAAGGAAAGTCTTTAATTACAGATTTTAACCGTAATTGACAGTAGAACAGTCGTAATTGATTTGTAGCTACATCGCGTTTAATTTGGACGAGACAGCCGCCTGGTTTTGGTTCTAGTTTATAACAAATCACTTAATAGCCGAGGCGATCGTTTCGAGTGCCAGTTGAATTACTGGATGAAATTACATAGGGAGCTGCGTTATTATCTCGATGTTCTGAAAGCTAATTAATTACATCGCGTGTACGTTACGTAACGGGTATGTCATTAATTCTTCTTCTTGGTGGATTCAGATTCTTGGTGGAGCTCAGGATGTGTTTATCCGGGGGTTTAATTGAGATTTCGGTACTTTGCTTTTTGGATTAAAAAGATATGGTAAACTCGTGCGACAAACGTGAACTAAGTTCTTAATTTATTCCAAATAATTATAGATATCGGTAGACTCTCGGTGGGTGCAACCGCGTCAGAACCCAGAGCTGTGGAGAGACTTCCGAGAAAAGAGATCGTTCCTCGCCACAATTTAGTATTACGCGCTATTACCTTTTCCAAATTTCGTGTAACGTCACGAGTCTCGGGTACTCTTTTGTAAAAATTCATTTTAACACTGATAACTTCATCTTACAGAATTAATTAACACATTCATAAAAATGGACAGCGTAGAAATTATCCCCTAACTTTTATTCCAGCCAAGACCAATTAGGGTACAAAACATGCAGGAAAAGATTCTACGTCTGTTTACGATTTACTCTGGTTTATGCAAATGAAGCTTATCAGGCTTGCTATACATTAAGAGCGGTCATAAGACCAAAGGGATAAGAATGTCGAGCGGAAGCATTGAAATGTTTAGGGTGAAAATACGACTGGGCCGTGATATTTTTCTTTCTCGAATGTTAAAGCATCGGTAGATAGGATCAATAAATTGCCATTTATGGATGAAAGCGTCGCGTATATTACCCGTAATAATGATAGAATGAGCACGGGTAACATTAGAATTAGTCTTTACGACAAATAAGAAAATAACAACGGGGCGTATAAGTATGATGCTAATTAGACCAGTCGCGGTGACGTTTTACTTCCTCCTTCGCCGGTCTCTTTAGGTGTTGTGGGAATTTATTCTTGAAACTTAAAACCAGCTTTCCGGCTCCGAACAATTAGGACCAGGAACGAACATGCGAATTAGGAACCTTCGCCTGTGACACTCGGGGTTTGAAAAAGATTTTCAGATTATAATACGTAGTCATTTATGATGAGGCGTTTGAAGGAAGTGTTGTTCGATAAGAATTGTGGGATTTTAAGGTGGTATACTTGTTAAGAAAAAGAAATCTTCGTGAATAAAAAGCACGATATTAATTAACCCCTTGGCTTACGATTTCTTCAATCTTCATATATGTTAGAAATAGTTATTCACATCTTTGACGCTCTGTCAAACGCAAAGTAGTGAAATATTACACGTATTTTGTATTTCCTAATTTTCAATATTGTAAATTTAAATTACAGTTAAAACTAAAATTGAACTTTATCATAAATATTGTGTGTTTTTATTGTATTTTATCCAGAATCGGAGCCACGAGTGTGACAAGTGGTTATAGGGCAAAGGGTCAATACAAATGTTTGTAAAGTTGATCGCTACACCGATTTCTGATGAATTCGCTACCACATTTTAGCCAATTCTGATAATTTGATAAATAAATGATTTAAACAAAAATTCATCGATATCGTGCGAAGAATTTGTCGGTGCAACAAAAATTCCTAAAGGTATCTCTTCCTCGTAAAAAAATAAAGCAGACTTGTTTCTTTCGAATAGCGTTAAATATTTTTCTTTTTACAATCTTAAACTACATGAAAAAAAAAAGAGATTCGTGTAGTATTTTAATTATTCGATCGTAAAATAATTTTATTTATTTGCAAAGTAGAATCCACGAGTACGAGGTAAATTCTGCATTTATGGTGTGCGACTTCCGAAGGTTTTTTCCGAACTAGTTTTTCTTTTTTTTTTTAGTCATTCAGGGTTAAGAAAAAAGTGCTATAAAATAAGGCGCTGGTTAGAATTTTCCCATACCTGTTTCTATATAAATATAGCCGTGTTACAACGTTTGTTGAAAATTGATGTTTGTTGAAAAGCAAGCGCCTTCCCTATGTTATACATAAATGTATAATAGAAACATAATTTCGAAAATTGCTACCTTCCTGAAGGAAAGAATCTGTATCACGATCGGCGAATCTGCAAAGCGACTTAGTACGGCATAAGTACCGTGATTATGCGATGAACAGTTCAACATGTCCGAGGCTATAACTAACTTCTCTATTGTGGGCCAGCGACCGTATAAGTTGTTGAAAATTATGTAAGTCGAGTTAAATCGAGGCACTTCTTCGAAATATCGCATTCTATTTTTATTTCGATTTTTGCTTAACATTTTTCACGTCGCAACCATTACCAATTAAGGTACACCTATTTGTACCGAAAGGAGACAAATATTCGTCTACATTTTTACCAGAAAATTACGAAAAAATTCTTCGAGAGCCACCGTAATTTCATCAAATTTCTATGAAAAATTACGAATCGCTCGTTTTAACCACTCTGATAGATCTACCGTTGAAATATCAACATGCGATCGCGAATATGATTCATCTTACACAAATGGCAACTTTGTAATACTATATTAATAAGGAAAATTGCATCGCACCAGTCGCATAAATTTCCTCGTAAATTCCTCCGATCGTTTAATTAATCGTAAACCAAGTTATGCAGGATCGATTTTCTTCCATTCCTTTCGACGCGACGATCGCCTGGATCGTTCCGCTTCCCTCTCGCGGCCAGTTTCTATCTGTATAACTTCGAAAATGATCACGTTCGCACGCGAGACCATCGTACCCGTGCACGCGCAACCACAGTAGATTCCACGCGTTGAAGAAACAGGAGCACCGGCTACCACGCGTTATAAATATTGATCGTGCGTGCGAAGACTGCCCACTCGAATTATCTCGGGCATCGCGAGGATCGATCACGTTTGTTAATCACGTTCTTTCTCGCAGACAGGTAGCCGCTGCTGAGCACCATACCCTGGCCAGCCTCGGTGTATGCCACCTGTGTCAGTCCCGGTGCACGTTCTCCTCCCTCTTTCCCTCTTTCATCCTTTCAACGTTCCATTCTCTCATTCTACTATACGCTTTGTACAACACAAAACGAGACGAGATTCCTTAATTAAGTTCTTGCAAAATTGTCCGTCCCGAGGAAGTGACTATCGTCACGTGCGACCGCATCCCAGTGGAACCGAAAGATTATGTATTTTTCCGGGACACGATAATCGCGAACCTTTCCAGTGGCGGATTAAGAACTTTAGAGGTGTTAACACTGGAACTACCAGAGTGGTTAAAATGACCCGTTCGTAATTTTTTACAGAAATTTTATAAATCGACTGTGGCATCTCGCAGGAAATTTTCCGTGATTTTTTGTTAAATATGTAGACAAAGCTTTGTTTCCCTTGGATTGCGTATTTTTTTATATACCGTTCATTATGACTTTTTCGGTAGAAATAAGTATGCTTTAATCGTCGGTAGTTATAGTTAAGCGTATAAAAATAATTTTTCTGAAAGAAACAGAGGGATGATAGTAGAGCAAATTTTTTAATTTTTTAATTTATTACACGACAGTAACACCGATATAAAAGAGCCTAAACATTTTTTAAGTTCTTAGAGNGAACTTTAGAGGTGTTAACACTGGAACTACCAGAGTGGTTAAAATGACCCGTTCGTAATTTTTTACAGAAATTTTATAAATCGACTGTGGCATCTCGCAGGAAATTTTCCGTGATTTTTTGTTAAATATGTAGACAAAGCTTTGTTTCCCTTGGATTGCGTATTTTTTTATATACCGTTCATTATGACTTTTTCGGTAGAAATAAGTATGCTTTAATCATCGGTAGTTATAGTTAAGCGTATAAAAATAATTTTTCTGAAAGAAACAAAGGGATGATAGTAGAGCAAATTTTTTAATTTTTAAATTTATTACACGACAGTAACACCGATATAAAAGAGCCTCAACATTTTTTAAGTTCTTAGACTCTCTAAAGATAAGGAGAAAGCACGACACAGATTTGCTGAATTAAAAAATTCTTTGCGCAACGATAACACCTACACGATAGTATCTTAAGCATTTAAAAATAATTTTAAGACACTATTACGTAGGTGTTATCGCTGTGCAAAGAATTTTTTACCGTCTTAAGCATTTAAAAATAATTTTAAGACACTATTACGTAGGCGTTATCGTTGTGCAAGGAATTTTTTAATTCGGGAAATCTATGTAGCGCTTTCTCCTTATCTTTACAGATCCTAATAATTTAAAAAATGTTGAGGCTCTTTTATATTGGTGTTACTGTTATGTAAAAAATTTTTAAATTAAAAAAATCTCTGTCGTATCATCCCTTTGTTTCTTTCAGTGACCATGAGCGCTTAAAAAGTTCTGAGACTCTCTCGTGCAGGTGTCATTGCTTGAAAGATTTTGTCGTACACCTTCCCTTCCTCCGATACACCGGGCACGTGCTTATTTTGCTTGTTAGTCAATTCAACAGTGAACCTTTGCCACGGTTACTCTTTCCGGGATCGCGAGAAACTCGTCTGATGCAGCAAAGAAAATTAACATACTCGAGGCAGAGGTGGTTTGGGCCAGTTTTCAGTCGCTGTTTGACGGGTGGAATTGCAAATACGTGGTTGCTACGACAAACTGGAAGCTCCAGTTCTGTGAGAAAGTTACCGTGGAACCAATTAGTCAAAAGTAACGATCCCATCGTAATGAACTGTTAATTAAACGGTTGGGTAATATGTTTTTGGAACGATTTTGCTTTCCTGTGAAATATGTATGCGCGTTTCGAAATGGAACGGTACTCCGTGGTATCGCCTTGATCATTGTTTACTTTCATCTCCACGCTGTTGCTTGGAAATGAATTAAAGCTGTGAATGAATTTACACACGATATCGTATCTCGGCCGTAGGACCGTTTTTTCTTTTTTTTTTTT
>SMSQ01025894.1:0-20402 GCA_019453375.1 Ctenoplectra terminalis
AACAATTTAGTAAAAAAAAGTAATAAAAAGGTATACCATACATCCATGTTCGATAAAATAAGTTGAACGTTATCAATCTCCCAAAGAATTCTTCAATTTCATCATTAAAGGCTGCGATGTTAAAAGCTCGACCTTCTATTTTCAAACAAATTATCTGTAACAAATAAAAATGACAAACTTAAGATAAATCAGTCCAAATAAAACCTAATTGTATCCCAACCCAATCTACATCGCGTTATAAACTCTGAATATCTACTTCAAGAAATGAAAATATCGAATAATCGCTAATAATTGAATCGACAACAATAGAAAACACCAAAATTACTTAATTCATTCTCGCAATGTTCAACAGATTGTTAATTAGAAGCGTAATAACGTAGATATTATACGGCGAATAATGAGTGTCGAAAGTATGCCGGTAGAGTAAGGTTATAAAATGTTACGAACCTCGATCCAAAAAGTACGCCATATCCCCACCCCACGACGTCCCAGAGAGAAATGACGCCACGCGACCGTAGCCGCCGGCGCAGTGATGGGGATAACTTGGACCCAAGAGTTGCGCGCGCAGCTTCCAAGGAAAATTTTTCCTCAATGCCGCCAGAAGCTGAATACCTGCAAAATATTTTCAATGTTTTAGTTTCAACTAGATGGAATATTATTTTCTTTTTATTTACACGAGTCAAGAGTTCTAAAAATCGCTTTCGCTTGGGAATTAAAACATATTCGACGTAAATGTTTTCATAACAGTGTGAAATAAAATTTATTATATCGTTAAATTATATTAATATCTATTTTATTGTTGATAAAATTTATTGTTAAGAAATTATGTATTTTATTATTGGTAAAATTGATTGGTTCTTTCAATTATTTGTATGATTGTTAACAATAAATTATTCTACCATGACAAAAATATTCTCCAAGACTATTTCTTATCTGAATACTAAAATATAATAATTAATTGTAGAAAATGCATACGTTTGGAGAAAATATCGTTCGTAAAAATTGTAAATAATTAACTATTGTGAGAAAAAAATGTTTATAAAATCTATACCTGAAAGATCGCATAAGACCATATTTAACAATAATACCTTAGAAATCCATAAATTTATTATATAAAGTAAATAATTACTGCTCCTTCACGATTTTGTTAGCTACAAAGCTGGCATTTTTTATGTTGGAAAACGCATCTATCCTTTTTTAATCATTTACTTTCTTCTTCGTCTAAAAGGCTTCTACTACGATTGTACGCTCCTGTTATCCTCAGAAATATATAACATCTTAATACGTACATTAGAGTGTGCAAGATTGTATGTCTAAAGTCGGGTGTCGGAAACGTCGCAGGACGTTCTTTCTGGTTTAGGCTTAAGCGCCCGGGTTTTTGCGTGAGAACCGTGGAGTGAATGTGTTGGTATGCTTATTTTTTAAATATAGGAATAGACAGGATATGTAGTATATCTTCTGGTATGACCTGTTAATTATAAGCAGTTAGCGTTTTCGCGTGACCAACCTGTTTCAGGAAGTTTGATTTGATCGATCAACGGTGAATATCGGCGCGAATAGGGAATGTCATTTGCCTTAAATTTTACCAGGTTGATTTTTCGAATCTGGCGGCTTGTGTCGCCATCGCGGTCGTGATCGCGAGTTAGGCCCCGAAACGAACGTTTTCTTGCTCGAGGTTCTGCACGTGTGCACGGACAATGATCTTTACGATCGTTGATCGTCCACGCGTGTTCCATACAGATTCCGCTATTTTACTTTTTTGGTTCACCTTTATAAGTTATTTTTGGTTACTGTTTTATTAATTTTTTTTTTCCATAGTATTTTTTAATCGATACAGTAGAGTATATTTTTATAAATTATCAATTTTGCTTTACGTAAATTAAAGCTCACTCGAGACTATCGTTTATTTTTAACATAAAAAATCTTGCAAAAATATATGTTTTATGAATACAATTCGACTCTTTGTGTTAATAGTAAAGTTTCTCTTTTTTAATTCTCGCTAACTCGTTGCTTTTTGCTTATTCTAGTAAATTAGATTCACTTGTAGCAAAATGTGATCATTCCAATTTTGAGATTCCAAGATTTTCTTTTATCGTTAGATGGTCCCTTTAAAATAATGTTACTTCGACACAGAGTATTTTTATACAATCATAAGTAATGGAGATATTTAAGTATGTTTACTTAAACGTCCCACCCTGTATATGGCTATTTTAATTTACGTAATTTCATAGCTACGTTTAGTTTTAATTCTAACCACTATTAATGCTGTAATCTTATTCTATGCTGAATCGGTAACATTGAGAGTGACACTAAAATGGTAAGGGGGCACGCGTGCCCCCGAGACCCTGGACAAAAAAAAGCATTGGATGTTAGGTCTATTCTGCACCTCGTCTGTGGTATAACAAACTGATTTTTTATACGATCGGTATTTCAGAACATCCACACAACAGAATATGCAGTCCCATAAGATGTTAACCCCTTGTCTTATTATTTTTTCAGGAGCTGTTCAATGCTTTTAAACCCTATCAGATGCAAAACACTGAAATATTATACGCAATTCATATTTGCTAATGCTCAATTTTATAGATTAAAATTACAGTTAAAGATAAAATTAAATTTTATCGCAAATATAGCGTGCTTTTATCGTGTTTGGACCATAATCTGCACCACAAGTGTAACTCGTGGTTGTAAGGCAAAGGGTTAATTCTATTCTGTATACATCTCGTCTGTGGTTATACCTCGGCTAACACTACAGTACTAATTCCAACATAATATTGTTATACATATACTAATTATCAACAATAAAATTTAATAAAAAAATTAATAAAGTGTACGATTTTAACCCTTTGCACTCGACTGGCGCCGCTATGGCGACACGCATAATTTTCTTCAGAGATTAAGTTTTAAATTAAATTCTGTATCTTCATCGATTCAGACGCTTCTTTTGTTTTAAAATAAAGTAAATTAACCAGATAAATAAAAACTCGTAAACATTTACAATTTACTTTTTCTCTTTCCAAAAGAACACTAAGGTTTGACAGTAGTTCTTTGAGACATAAAAAAGTTCACGAGTGCAAAGGGTTAATAACATTATAACAACATTAAGTATGTTATTCTACCCGATTTTTTACGTCTATTTTATATTGTTTGATTAAAATATATTAAGAATACTCAAAAATAAAAAATAAAATTATCGAATTACTGCATTAGCGAATATCTTTAACACAACATATTTGTATTTGTAATAAAATTCTGCGTATTTTTGTACTTAACAAGAAAATCAAAATGTTTTAGAATAAGGCTGGTGGGTTGTTTTTATGAAACAACAAATGTTTAACAATTTTATTGTATAGTTTTATACAACACAAGAAACCATTAAATTTTCATTCTAACAATTTTGTTGTATTTAATAAAGTTTTCAAAATGTTCAAGAAAATTGGAAAACACACCTTAACCTTTGAAGGATGTTTTCACTCTAAATAACCAAAAAATAGAAAAAAAACAGCCTGATACTTTTATTGAGGTCTACAAATCTGTAAAATTTTAATCTTTTTTAAACTTTCGGATTATTGAACTTCCCTTGTAAAAAATAGAAAGCGTACAGAAAAACCTCTTAGAAATCGCACTTAAGAAGCTGTACATAATCTGTAAATAAATGTCATTAATGTATAAGGAAATGTATACTGAAATGGCCGACAAACACTTCGAACGTTTGTTATAAAGGAACATAACAATTGATCTGATAAAAATAAACATTCAATTTCTTATGAAATATAATTTGGAAATAAATTCTTTTTGAACAAGTGTTTATAAAATATCTTTGTTTATTTTAACAAGTATTTTAACTATACATATATCCTTAAAGTTTGATGCAACTTGTTTGAACACCAGTAATATACGTAATACGTACGTACGTATACATATGTATTATTCTATTAAATAATGTACTTATATTCTGGTTAATAAGTTTGACATTACTACTTTAAGTATATAAAAAGAATACAGTTTCTTTTGTAAAACGATGAATGGTGTTAAGAAACATTTGTGTGTCTATAGAGTTTCTAATCGTGTATATTACATGTTTATCTGTATGATTTGTTTGTAATAAAAGAAATTAGAAATAAGTAATTTTTATTAGCAAACATTTGATAATTGTAATAGGAGTACAAAATAAAAAGTTAGTGTAATAAATTACTTTAGCATATTCTTATTTTACATATTATACATAACCTATCTTAATGATTTGTATGAAAACAGTCGAGGTATTTAATAGGTTAAGGTAGTTGTACACAACGTTATAGAATAGTATTGCCAATATGATGTTTTAACAGTTTTGCACTTTTATTATTGAATATTAATATATGGTTAATAATACTTTATAAAACAGTGTAAAATGATAAATGTTATATTTCGTAAAAAAATTATTATGAAAACAATAATTTGTTTAGTTCATGTTTATTTTAGTAACGTTTATGAAAATATATCTTTTTAAAGATATTTATGTTGTATTTTAAATAACAAAATATACTTAAAGTTTTTATAAGTTACGGTACATATTGTATGTTCACGTTCTTCTATAGTAAAAGCTGTAGTTGACAAATTTTTTTCAATGGCAAATGTATGAAAAAACTAGAATGGAAAGGCGTAGTACAAATTGATGTTTTAAATTTACAGTATACTTCGAATACAGTAATGCGAACTTCTTTTCTTTTGTTTTAATTATGTGACAACTACTGTCAAAATAAATTTTTAAATATAAAGAACTGACATTCGAAACTATATGAAGTTACAATACGTTCAAATTAATTGTTTAAATGTTACTTTATTATATATTATTGAACTTGTCTTCACAATTGATTTTAGACGATATAACATGAATAACATAGATCTTTTTCATTAAAAGAAAAAAGTAAAACAAAATTATTTGAATTATTTGAAATCTACTACAAAATACAAAAATTCATTCGTATAATTTTATTTCATAGCAAAAATAATAAAACCTCTTTTTCATTTTTTTTTTGTATTTAGATGTAATTTACTAAAGAAATGTTAGACAGTGTTATATATTAATATATAATATTTATTTTGATTAATTAAAAAATTATAGTTTAAAAAATATCTAATAGTAGCTATTAAACATATAAAACAAATACTGCGATATTATATTATGAATTATTTTTAGTAACAATGGAGTCGGATTACGATGAAGATCGTGGAGCTTGGACAGAAGAAATGACAAGAACTGAGGATTGTGGGGGAGAAGATAGCTTTGATAATCCTCAAGAGATTTTAAATGAATGTTTGGATAAATTTAAAACACCAGATTACATTATGGAGCCTGGTATCTTCACACAACTTAAAAGGTATAGCACAATATTTTATGAACATTACAGTTTATTAAATTATGCATAACTATACAGTATGACCAGTTTAATTATATTATTCTGACTAGATTAATTTTTTATTTCACTAGTCTTTATAATCGCATACAATATTTAATAAAATTTATTATGTTATTATTAGTAAATACACATAATAAATAATTCATTCATAATTGCACTGAACATTAAGTAAACGTCATATGTAAAATAAAGCATTTAAATCATACTACTTAAATAATTTGTTTGCTTTTAATGGTAGGTAAGTATGCTTCAAGCAAATTACTTAATTTCTAAGAAGACATTTGATGATGTTATTCTTTTAATTGCAGATCAATAATAACTTAGTTACATTATTTTTTTAATAGAATAATTTTCTTTACTCTTTTTCTGCTCTGGTGTTTTAATAAAGTTGATGCAATATTATTTTTCTTCTTCTTTTATTTATTTCAAAAAAGCTCAAACAGTTATTTAAATTACTTCATAAATGTTGTTAATTTTTTAATATTTAATAATACAGCCGCTAAATGAACACGCAGAAATCATATTTCTGGAGTAGCTAACTATCAGCAGTTCCAAACATGAATAGTATTTATATTATAATATATTGTTATTTCTTTCTATTTTATAGATATTTTCAAGCTGGTGGAAATCCAGAACAAGTAATAGAATTGTTATCTAAAAATTATACAGCTTGTGCACAAATGGCAAATCTTCTTGCAGAATGGCTTATTCTTGCTGGGGTTAAAGTTTCAGATGTTCAAGCAATGGTAGAAAATAATTTAAAGGATATGATATTGAAAACATTTGATCCCAAAAAAGCAGATAAAATCTTTACAGAGGAGGGTGAAGTATGTTTTTAAAACTTTAATTAAATTTTGAGTTTAGGATTAAAACTCAGTTAATCTTCAAACTTCAATATTTTGTGTATCAGACTCCTGCTTGGCTAACAGAAATGATTCAACACCCCACTTGGAGATCACTTATTTACAGACTTGCAGAAGAATATCCTGATTGTTTGATGTTAAATTTTACTATAAAGGTAAAAACAGATATTGAATCTAAAATTTAAATTTTATTTAAAAAGTTTAGTACAATTTTATTATACGAAGTGAATTATATAACTTGTCTACTTTGAATTATTCCTAAAATATGAGTTCTACAAAAAAGTATTTTATGAATGATCATTCATAAAAGTTTTAGTTAAAACTTTTTCTATTTATTTCTATTTTTTACAGCTTATATCTGATGCTGGATTTCAAGGTGAAATTACAAGCATTTCAACTGCTGCACAACAAATTGAAGTATTTTCACGTGTTCTAAAAACTGCAATTGCTGGATTTTTGCAAAATACCGAAAATTGGCAATCAAGTATACAAGAATGTGCGGTTAGTACTATTTTACAATATAAATTATTAATTAACTTTCAATGCAAAACGTACACATTTAAGGTAATGTCATTGAACATCTATAAGCGTTCGAAAGATTCGTACGAAGCTTTACTTTTGAGAAAATCGTAATTAAAAATTCATTAAATATACGTGTATTTAACTGTTCCTACTTGACGAATTTGTGACGAAACACAAATTCGTAATTGTAATTTTATTACAATCACAGTTTTTGTAAGATTATGTGAACTTTCCGCACAACGTCGTTAACTGGAAGTGGAAAAGAAACGAATTGTGTTAGAAACCGTATTCCTGGACATGTCTGTATTAGTTCCAAGATTTCAAAAAGCTCATATAATGATCTACTATTGATATTTACTTCGTTTAACACCTCTATTAATACTTTACTGACCGGTTCATTCGAGCGCAGATACATCGCTAACACCGGCTCGGTTTTGACTATCGTGCGGAAATATAAGCTCTTGTTCTTGCAACTTTGTTTTTTAATCGAAATTCGTGAGAGTGCTTGGTATATCGTTTCTCTTATTGTAGGGTAATTAAATTGAATAAAGTTTTTAATTTTCATAATATTAGTATTAAGCAGCAAGCGGTAGATGAACGTTGGCTGTAAAAAGCCGATTAATAGGCTCCCGGTCGCTGAGCGTTGGTTGCAAAAAGCCGATTAATAGGCTCCCGGTTGGTAAAGTGTTAAGGTTACATTATGTCCCTTAAAATCTCCTCCTATTATTAATTGTGCGTTGTAACGTTCTGTATATTGATCTAAATGATTCAACAAGTAATGCTAATCTAGTGCTGTCCAGGTATACTCGCAAGTACAACGCGCTTTTCCTCATTCCGCATAACGCATTTCATTTTAAGAGCAAGGTAGAAAAAGAAAAAAGTTATATGTTAATCTTTTTCTTCTGTAAAAACCATATGTGGAGGGCAAAAAAACTACGTCATATATTTTACATATTTTGTGTAAAATATTTAGGACATTATAGTATTTATATATCAATTTTTTTCTTAGAAAATGGTGTGTCACGGACAACATACTTATGTATACAGTCAAGTGTTGCTACAAATTCTTGCTCAAGAATCTCGTGGCGGATTTATGATGAAAAGGCTCTCTCAGGAAATCACTAAATGTGCACAACAAAAGTAAGAAAGTTTTTTTTATATTTTATTAAGTGTATACAGTGAAGCCATATTTAATCAACTGGAACTAGTAGTTGGAGCTAATATCGTTTATTAATAAACAGGACGTAGGTAAGTTTCCTTTTAAGATTCGCCTAAATTCGAGCTGGGTTTACAGGCTTTTATCGACAGTAAGAACGATCGAAAGAGCGAATTTCACAGTTATCGGCGCATGATGAAAGTAGACAATGAATTGTCATACTTTTATATAAAAACTGAAGTTTTTTTTAATTCTTACGTCATCAATCTGCCAACGTAATTAAACTCTCAAGCTGTTAAACAATTTGACTGCACATTTTATAGAACATTTTTCTACCGTCGACATCTCTTGTGTAGATTTTACTACTCCCAACGATTTCCGTATAGTCATTCATAATGTAATTATAATCAAATTGCTTCAAATCATTTATTGCATAACGCCGTCTAAAATTGTTAAACAACAAAGCAAAGTCATATCTACGTGACACCTGTTGATGACCGCTAGCTAGTGAAGTCCCGCATACAAGATAGTGGTAGTCAAAGCGTTAAGGACACTTTAACATAAAGTCTTTCTGCTCAATAGCAATTGATGTATCATAATCTTGACTATGAACAACCGTCACACGTAAATCGTCACTGAACTTGGACAAATTATCGTATAGTCAGTAAAGATACGTCTGTTTCGGTCGCCGAAACTGAAATCTGAGACAATATAAGTGGAAGTTAAGGAGCTCGAACTTTGCTAGGGCCGTCCAATATCAACTCAGAATTGGTTTTGTTATTATAATGTGTATACAGGCTTGGTCACAGTTAGGCTCGGCGTATGACTTCAGCAATAATCATCGATTCTTAATGCTTTAATATCTCTATCTCCGACTATACCATTACTCGAATCCCCGAATATCTGAATGTTAATGGACAGACAAGACCTCGAGGCATTGACAGTGACAAATCTGACAGAATTTTTCGTGATTGGTAAATATTTCTGATAAATAATTCCCGTAGATGTTCATAACGATCTGTTTCGTCTTTAGAGGTAAATGTATAAACAAAATCTAGGTTGCATATGCTCCCATCGATGAATCTCTGGCACGTTTATGTAACATTACGAAATCCAAACATCCTATATAAAAGTTTAAGAAACCCGAACAACATCGTGATTGTCGTTTGTTTCGATATCTTTAGGTGCAACAAGCATCTGGTTATAGGCTCATACCCAATTGATTATCGAGAATATCCCTTTACCGTGTAATTTCTGCATGAAATTCTCGATATGATACAAGGAATACCTGTCCTTTCTAATCTTTCATTAAAATAAACTAAAAATTATGGAATTTTGTTGTTTATAACTTCACAATTAAGATGATTTATCTCTCGAGATGGAACATTGCTAGAGTTCAATTGTGAGCATAGTGACCATTTAATTAACATAGGATTTTATTAATTTAGAATTTCATAAATAACCTTATTATATATAGATTGTGAATTTGTACATATATGGATGTGTATGTTTACAGCCACCATGATGTTACTCCAATAACAATGGCACTTAACGGAGCTTCGAGTAGTCCCAGTGCATGTCAAGCACTGGCATCCATGTTATCACGAAATACTTTAAATCCTGCTGATATCAGTGTGTTATTTCGAAACTATTCCACTGCAGAACCACCACCTATAGAGTTACTTCGTAATCCGCAGTTTTTAGGTATGAATGTAGTTTTATTTATGGTAAAAATAATTGGTCATTTTTAGAATTGTAATAATGTGTACATGTTAACGATGACTTAAAGGTCGTCGGAGGCAATTAGCCTAACGCTATTCTGCTTTCGTACGATTTATGATAAAAATGTAGCCTGTGTGTAGCTAGAGAGAATGTTTGTGAGAATGGGCAATCCAAATGTTCAAAGATGTCTAGTGACTTGAAATCATGTAGCTATTGGGTGCCATATGATTGATTGTTTGGAAAAATGTACGAGTAAGTTCTGAGAAGCAACTCAATGTTGCATTGCTTAACGAATGGAAATATTGTTCCTTTTTATTTTATTGCTCCCTAGAGTGTCTGGCCACAAAGTGGGGAAGGCGAGGAGGCCTTCTGGTAAGAAAACTGTGAGATACAACACGGCACTTACCCCAGAACTTAATAGCAGAGTGAAAGTTTCAGTAATTTGACCATCCAACTTTTTTGAACACTATTCTTATTTCTAATATATAAAATCATAATTTATTTATTTCAGAACTGTTGGTTGATGCACTTTTTAAACCAGGAGTAAAAATTAATCCTGAACATAAATCTAAATACATATATTTATTAGCTTATGCAGCTAGTGTATGTGATATTCCAGCCAAAAAAGGGCATTCACGGAAACTAAATAAAGATGAATTAAAAACAACTATTCAAGCTATAGAAAAAGTTCACAATATTTGTAACATTAATAAGGGATCCACTGAATTAATAGCTGAATTACAGACTTTATATCAGTGCATAAGGTATAATATACATATATATTATATATATAAATTATATTAATTTTCATATAATGTTATTATGTTATCATTATTTACAGCAAAATATATGATGTATTTTTTCTCTTTAGATTTCCTGTTGTAAGTGTAGGTATAATTAGATGGGTTGAGTGTACTGTAACAGAACCGTCATATTTTAAATTGTGTACAGAACATTGTCCTGTACATCTTGCATTACTTGATGAAGTTGTAGTTTGTCATTCTTTGTTACATCCAAAAGTACTACAACTTCTTGTGCAATTATTTGAAAGCAAACAAGATGAACTCGAAATACTTGTACAGGTAAGAAGACTTTCAATTTAACAAAAGAAAATATAAAATAAATTTTTAATAATAATTATATGTATTGTAAATACTAAAATATCAAATTAATTTTAATCTAAAGTAAAAATTGTTGTGAACATATTTTTTAATACTTCGATAGTATATTTCAGTTGTATTATTTTTTATTTTTAAATAGTAATTAATAAAAGATTATTAGTTTCCTCATAGGACACCTTGTAGAAAATATTTTACAATGAATAGCAACCATAAATGGACTGATTCTACATGCAAAAAAAAAAGATATACATACATATATATATATATTAATATGATAATATAAGACTTAGTTTTTGAATATGAATTTTAAGGTTGAAAATTTTTTGATTATACTACTACGTCTATACATCCCACATATTCGTGTCACAATGTGTTTAACTACTTCACCATGTTTTTTAAACATAAAAGAATGAAATTGTTGTGATATAATTGTTTTAAATCAATTTAAGAAAATAGCATAATGATTATTACATAATGAAATACTATAAGTAAAATACAAATTTTATCACAACTACAAAATTTATCAGACATTCAGTATGAACCTAGATTTTAAGCTTTAACAATCAGAATTGTTATTGAAGAGTCTTGTTAATACTACTAGTTAAATTGGTTTCCGGATGGATGCCGTGTCTTCGATCAACAGTGTGACAATGTTTCGCGAACAGTATACAATATTGATCCATAATAAGCAATTGCTTTCTGGCTCGAAATAAGCAACTCGCTATCCTCTCTTCTTTCTTGGAAGTCATCCGCAGAGCGAGAGATCCGAGAACGAGTGAAAGTTATGGTCGAATGAACAATGACATCGTTTAATAGAAAAGGATAGAATATGTATAATGCTTCCTCATTCTAGTATTAGCAATTCCGGCGAGTTACATCTTTTTCCAAAGAATAATATCACTTCTTGGTCGACCACTTTACGGTTTGTCGCTATCTGGGGTCTATCAGTTGTTTTCCGCGTTCTCTCTTTTCACGTTCTAGGATAAAGTCAACCTGAATAATATCCCTGATCCGTAATAAGCAACTGGCCGGTCCCGAGGGAGTTGCTTATTTCGAATTAACACTGTAGTTTGCCTCTTATCAGTTTGTCAGTTTGTCAATTTTGGTTTGCGAAAATAAAACTATGTGCTACCCTTTGAATAGTGTAATCACGTAATACAGTCAAATTTGAGTGTGCCAGAAGTGTAATAGATAAATTGTGGCTATGGGTATATTATTGTATACTGTGGTTTTTTTATTACATAGTATCTTTCATCATTACTACTTCAATCATAAGTTTTTGTACTTATTGTTCTCAAACATAAATTTTGTTAGATTTAGTATGTGAATAAATTTTTGAGTAGCAGAATCGCACTGCCACTATATCCTCATAGTACAAAGGAAAAAGAAAACAAAAGTAACAGACAAACAAATATTTTATTAAGAGTAAAGGTGAAGAAACAATAGAACTATAGCTATTGCTGTGAATGCAGTATCTCGGAACCACATCTGGACTGTTTTTAAGGGAGAAAGAAGTTCTAGAAAATCCTCAGTATACTTCATTTCCATTGAATACAAGCGAGATATGGATACTTAATACAAAATACGAGGTTCTAAACTCGGTAAATTCGCAATATGTTTAAGGTACGCTACAAGACAAACTCTTGGTTCGCTAACGCGGTATTACTGTATTTCTTTTACCGATGAAACAGATTCTAATTAAGAAAATCAATCAATACTGGCCAAATAGTTAGTTAGGAAAAAGAGTAAATGGAAATACATTCCTTTAATGGTTTCCCATCAGATATCCAGAATATTAAAATTTGACTGTTCCAAAAATGTAAAGATGATCATAGCCAAAAATTGAATAAAAAAATTTATTACTAGGAAGATCCAGTACTTGAAACTCCGATGTTCTGACATCTTTTCTCTCGATTACATGATCAATCGCATAATGTAAAGTGAACTTTTGTTAATAACACACATATCAACAGAAAAGATTGAATCCTGAGATGTGTACATCTCCCAAAACCATTTACCACTCAGAGTTGAAAAAATTTTATTCTACATTTTCATCATTTTTCATGTAAAATCAACCCATTCATAATTGTACTATTCATTGTGGTATACCAAGCATATAAATAAGTTTATAATTTGTTTATTTGATATGCTATGTTTAATATTTGTGTAGTAAATAGACAGTAATATGATAAGAACTGAATACATTTTGTTTTGTTAGACAACTTGTTTTGAATAGTTTATTTTGCAATCTATTTTATTATTTTGTTGAAAACAATCATAAAATACGTCTTTAATAATTCTATGTTTGCTATTTGTGGATGAATAAGTACTAATTATATATTTTTTTTTAATATATAGTTGGAGATGAAAAAAATGTTAATTGATAGGATGGTTAACTTATTAAGTAGAGGCTGTGTAGTACCTGTAGTGTGTTATATCAAACAGTGTTGGCAACGCGGAGATACAGATGTATCCTTAATTAGATATTTTGTTACAGAGGTACTGTGAAATTATTGTTTTAATTAGTATATACGTAATGACCTGTTTAACAAAACCAAAATCAATTTAAATTAGGTTTTAGAAGCAATAGCTCCACCATACACAGCTGAATTTATTCATTTATTTCTTCCTATGGTGGAAGATGAAGAAATTACAGGCACAATGCGTGGTGATAGCGATAATGATCTTGTTTCAGAATTTATAGGT
This sequence comes from Ctenoplectra terminalis, assembly GCA_019453375.1. Taxonomy (NCBI): domain Eukaryota; kingdom Metazoa; phylum Arthropoda; class Insecta; order Hymenoptera; family Apidae; genus Ctenoplectra; species Ctenoplectra terminalis. The sequence goes on from SMSQ01025894.1 coordinate 13,493, forward strand.
ATGTTTATAAAATGTCTTACACAGGGACTAATATTTAATAATTAACATGTATGTTTTTTTAGTACACTGTAAAGCACATTGCCCTACTATAAGATGATCTTTTAAAAGTTGAAGAAGATGGATTAAATTAAAAAAAAAAGCTTATAGCATTATAAGATATTTTTACTTCATATGAGAATGTTGAATTGCCATACATGAACTACTATTTTATTAGACCTTTTTCTTGTTTCATATACAGTATGTAAAATATACATATGTATACTTGAAGAGCAGGACGATTTCTCCACCAATCTGTGATATCATAATTTATGGATTTTCTGTAACAAAAACAATTATCATAATAAAATGTAATTTTTGTAGATCATCAAACTTTCTTAATAAATGAATAAAAATAAATAATTTCTGTATAATATTTTAAAGTGTTAAATATTTTATAATAAAGCTATTAATTGTCACACATGAAATTCCACTAGTAAAAAATCCACTCTGTTATACTTTTTAATGATACAATAACACTATTAACCCTTTGCAAATAAATGTCATCAAATAAGTGGCATCATGCTTCTATTTACTGAGTCGAAGCATGTTGCTGTGACAGCAAAAAGTATTTTCATTATTTTTACTATTACCGAGTATATTTTCATATTTCTTATTAGTTTTGTAACTTTTATAAATGAGATATCATCTCACTGGCACATTGTTAATAAATATAAAAAATGTACTGACCGCATTAAAGAAATCAATATTTTCAAAAAAAAATATAGTAGTACAAAGAAAAAATAACATTACTGGTTTCGTGAAAGGTCAAAAGATTGTAACTCTGGTTAGTATTTCAGATGTAATAGAAATGAAGTCTGTCAATAGAATATTACATGATTGTGAAAAGGTGTTTATCAACAAGCCTCAAATAATTTTAAACTATAGGTACTGTCTGTATCTTAAGAAAATTTCTTAAATGGCGGTTAAATTATTTTTCAGGCTCTTAGAAATTTGTGCAACTAATTCTTACATCTTCTTTAAAACTTCATAAAAAACTTCTCTTGCTAAACGAAATTGTTAGGTAAATGGTTTAAAATTAAACTTTTAATTTATCAATTATTAAATGATTTTTAAACTGTTTGAAAACCTCAAGGACAAGCGTGCAACGAGCAAAGACTAAAAGAACTAAATGAAATACATATTTCATGTTGTAGTAAAACTAAGAAAGATTATGTAGTGTACTCTACATATAGAATAGTTTCACAGAGAAAATGAAAAATTTGGTTTTATTGCAATACTTACACTTGTAAGCCAGGTACACACACTAGAAATTGCTTTGAAAAGTATCACACTTTGAAGGAATACAAAAGCTAAATCATACTGTTTTACATTATCCTCAAATAATGTCAATAAACTTTGTAAAAAAAAAAAAAAGAACGTCCTTTCCTTAACGCGTAATATTTTAATCTTCAATACATAATCCTGTTTTACTCGCAGGTAAACACTTAAAAAAAATTCTCGCCTGCAGAGTTAGTATATACACTAGTGTCATTGAATTGGTGATATAATTTAAACAGAGATGGTTCTATGTGAAAATATAAGACAAAAATACAGCAACATTTTTTCTACAAAGCTTCGTTTTTTAATAGATTGGAATATCCAATAAAAACGACATTAACAAAAAATAATTTTTATCTGAAAGCAGCTTGGATCTATTGTTTGTCCTTCATTATTTAATATGACAAAAATGAACAAATACAAATAGTTTATGGTAATATCTCTTAGATTCATGCATAAGGACAACTACTTAATACATTTTCAACATTGATTTATTAAAAAATCAAATTTTGTATGGAAGAAAAGTTGCTATACATTTGTTTCTTATTTTTACATATAGAATCAATCTTTGTTAGTAGTTCAGTAACACTTTGTATATAAATTTCATATACTTCATATTATGTTAGTAATTAATTAGCTAACAAGAAATTCATACTTGTTATTATATTTATTATAAACTCTGGGTTGATAAATAACAGTCATGCGTTCTCACATAAAAACTCTATATAAAATTCAAGTGTATCACTTACATATGATTGTGAATTTATAAATGTTTATCATTATTGCTTTTCAGCTGTAATAAAAATTATATTGCTATAAATAATGTATGTACTGTTATATAGTATAACATATACACTGTATTGAATATGCATACCATAATAAACAAACCTCTATATTATATGCAGAATTCTGTAGAAACTGAATTAATAAAGATGGAAAAACATATTATTAAGAATAAAATACATTAAATTTTTTGTAGAACTGTTGAAATTAAAGTTTGAATGAGTATGAATTTTATCAATGTAATAATATTTTATATACATATCATAATTAGTTTATCTTTATAAAAATTATACAATGGAATACAATAAAATGAAAGTTAATCATTTTCAAGTTCATATTTTGTACTACTTTAGGAATGTAATTCAGAAATAGATAACTTGGACTTATACATAGGCAAATGCATTTCAAGTCAACCCATTGATCAAGAAGTATCGATCTCATAATAGAGTAATCTATGAGCACAGAAATGATAAATTCCATAAAAATAACAAAATGAATTGAAAATAAGATGCAATGAGCTATAAAAATTAAACCTATATAAAAATATGTTACAAATTTTGGTAACATATTCTATTTTTAGGAGCTTAATACTGAAACGAATTCTTTCAAGTTTATGACTAATTAAATGGATCAAAGTTTACAAGGATCTAAACAGAGAATACACTTTTAAAAAAGCAGTATAGTAAATGGTTTTTTCAATAAAAAAAAATTAATTTATATATATGACAAAATATTTTGAGACTCTGAAATTAGTTATGCTTATACAAATCCTAGTAGTTATTCCAGTACAAAGAATGTTAAAGAATATTTTATTTATATGAGCACAAGTTGTGTATATTTATTATAACTGATGATTTTAATTAGTATTGTCTAGACTTTATTAATGTTTAACTATTGTAGAATATTATTATAAAAATATTCATTACTTATTCACTGAGTTTTACATAATAAAATTTTTCATCTTTAGTCAGTTATCTATTTGTAGCTACATTAAATTGATTGTAATAAAGTATTGGTAGTGTACCGATACATATGATATACACATATTTAAATGATAGTACAATTTCTATAATTTACTTTATCAGTTTTTAAGATATTTCAAAGTATTTAATACTTTTAATAATAAAAAATTATAATGAATATATATGGCTATTATTATAAATATTATAAAACAATTATAAACATTCTTAACATTTAACTTTACCATTATTTGCTATCATAACAATATACATGTATTATTATTTTTTATAGATGCAACAATTCGTATATTTATAATAACAATTTTTTTATTCAACAGAGCTTTCAAAGAAAAGTTCTCTAAAATATACAAACAACTCGGTCAGTAAAATTGATAATTTAATAAGATGTAATAACCAAAATCTGTAGTTCTAAATAAACTTATGAAGTTTAAGCTACAAAGAAGAATAGTTAGTTTAACATAAGAAAAACTATACCAAAAGGAAGAAATATCCATATAATCAATTGCCTATGGTAACAGATAGAATGTGTATGAAATAACATACAGGTACATACTCTATATAATAAATTGAAAAAAACATAATTACAAAAAATGTAAAATAACATTATATAAAAGTATTACTAGATATTTTTTTATAAACAGCAAGAAATAAATAAATATAATTGAAAATTATAGCTAAAGAAATTGAAGAATATTAAACTATACTTACTCAGAGGTTTACCGTCTTTCCATTGAGTAAATTTTACATTTGCTTCATCGCGTTTTAGAGCTTCTGTTCGTAAGTCTGATTTTAAAGCTTGCCTAACAAGTCTGGCAGCTATTTGCGAATAATTAATATAACTGAAATATGAACACAGATTATATAATATTTTTCAATGGCATAAGTATTTAGCATTAAAAGAAAATATTTTTCAAACAAATATTTTACTTTAATCCAGCTTGTCTCCACGCAGACATTTCTACTGATAATTATATTTTAAAGGATGGTCTCAATTTAATTTCAATGCAATAAATCGAAATAGAGTAAACCCTTCTGCACTTTTACGAAATACCTTACGTTGAAAGAATACCAACATGAACATAGAGTATATAACTATAAGACAAGTACTACTGTTAACAATTCGTTTACAATTTTAGGTACTAAGAATAATGTATTTATTTTCAAACTATAATAATGAAAAATATATATATATATATAAGTAGCAAATATTAATATTGTAAATAACTTTACTAATACAGTTACTCTAGAAAAATTATGTATTATTTGGATAATCACAAATATATGCAAATTTTAACATAAAAATTTGAAACTAAAACTAGGAATATTTTATATATATTTTTAAAATAAAATAAATTTTTTAAAGTAATAACAATTAATCCAATCAAGTATATTTTAAATATTAATTTAATAAATGATTATTAAATATGAGGGTGAATATAGTGTAAGCATCGTGTAATATAGTACACTAGAACGTATTTTAAAGTATTGTAGGGAAATTTCATGTAAATTGATATAGAAACAAATAATGTACACTAGGTTGCTTGGATTTGTTTCGCAGTAACCATACGCATGGCGACGGTTCTATGTGAAATGGCCTGCGGTACACAACATTAAATCATTCTGATGTCTGAATAGGTTTACGAAATAAAGTATCGCGATAAAAAAATTTATACTTTATTAATAAGCAGTTTCAATCTTGGAACGTTTTGTTTTTTTATTATCGTGCATTTAGGCATCACAGACCATTTCACATAATAACGCTACTGCGCGTTTGTGTTAGTGCGGGACGAATTCGAGCAACCTAGTGTACGCAGCATAAATAGATGAATGGAATATCCCGTAGCAGCTGATCACTGACTTCTAGGAAGTTTCTAGCAAGATGTCGGGGGGTGTTTTGCGTGACAAGCTGCTGGTATGCTTTTGGACGATACGAGTTGCTCGTTGCTGTGTACGTCTATCAAATTTCGGCCTACATTAAATCCTAGGGTGTTGTAATATTGCTGAAGTTAAGATTCAAATTTTGGCTACTCTTACAATAAGAAGTTCAAAAACAAGAAAGCTAGGACTATTTGCGAAAATTGTGTCAGTGCGTGTACCACTGCCAAGACCAATATTTGGAATGTTGATTTTTCTTCTAGTTACGGGATAAAATTTTCATATTGGACAAAAAGTTTTTACCAAAATTGACAGAAACGTTATTATTACTCAAAATTGGGATGGGAGCTAAAGCAAGCACTGTGGCACAATCTGCTGGAGGCAATGGACAATCCTCTACTGGAGCAAATGAAACTGCAATGCAAGGTTTTTCTATGCTACGGTCTCTTCCTGGTGGTGTTAGCATGTTACAGCATCAACATCAGCAAGGAAATCAGTCACAAACTTCTAGAGTATCGGGAGATAATAGACAACGTGCTCGTTCTTTAAGCTCAGTGCCAGATCTCTCGTCTGGTGAGCAAAGCAGTCTTGCTTCTTCAGTTGGCGTTGGAGTTGGTCAAGCACTCGGTTTGCCACAGCTTGATTCAGATGATGCCGATGAAGAAAGCGGACGAGTTTATGCAGCGCATAGCTTGCCATCTCATATTTGGTCTCTTAACGGTAAGCTAATAATAATAATCATAGTGTTCAAAACAATAGCTTACGGCTTATTTTAATTATTATTACTTTTGTAACTATATGTTATATTAGATACATATATATGTGTGCATACGTATATACAGACACGTGTATACATATGACTATGTAAATATATATGTATGGTATATATATATATATACATGTATCTATATACAGTGTAGCAATCATATAAATGTTGTAATGCAATAATGTATTTATTATAGGTAAACTTAGAACATTTATGAAATAATAAGTACATTTGTATAATCTGTAGAATTATAAGCGAAGTTATATTTTTTTTAACTAATTTGATATAAATGTTATCACTGATTACATAACTACATGATGTCCATACGTTTAAAATACTCGACATAAATATAGACAGGCTTTTTAGTTTTCGATTTAGTTTATTTTGGAAAGCAACAAATGATTCATTATATTTTTACGTTTTATCTTCGTTAATGTATGGTACGAGTTTTACCAATTCTAATCGTCATGTTTTTAATTGATTGCATTCAATTGAGTATGATAAAACTTTGAATTGTTTTGTAAGCCGTAACTCTGATTAAGTTAAAAAAAGTAAAAGTAAGGTTATGTTGCGATCTTGACAATTTACGAAGTAATCGCGGGTGAAATACGGGGTATTTATTTGGCGCATGTTGTCGAAGTAGTTGGCCCGGTAACCACATGTAAATCGATCGCGATTTAACGTAGTTGCGTAAATTTTAAATCGCAAATGTAAAAAATAGTTATTTTTGATAATGAAACATTAAAAATTTTAAAACGTTATCTGTGATGGGTATGTTCAAATTATTCGAATTTTATTATGGGAATTATAATAAGTTCGTGTCTAAATGAGTCTGAGGCTGAGGTCGTACCAGTAAATCAAGTGAGAAGAATTTTTTATGGTATAATTTTTCTTAGTTTCACGAAACTTAAGTATTTTTATACCAAATTAACAAATAATTTTTTTGCTTTATGTTTAAGGTCTAAAATGTCCTGTTTGCTCCAAATTTATTCTACCAGATGATATAGAGTGTCACTTGGTTATGTGTTTGACCAAGCCACGTCTTAGTTACAATGGTAAGTATGCTTTTTACGTCATTGGATTTCACGTTCAGTATTCAATAATTTTGTATTTTTGTTTTGGATGGTATGTATGTATTTCAGTATTGTATTTTATGTGTATATGTATATGATGTGTGTGTGTGTGTGTG
>SMSQ01025894.1:29307-57255 GCA_019453375.1 Ctenoplectra terminalis
AAATTATAGTTTAAAAAATATCTAATAGTAGCTATTAAACATATAAAACAAATACTGCGATATTATATTATGAATTATTTTTAGTAACAATGGAGTCGGATTACGATGAAGATCGTGGAGCTTGGACAGAAGAAATGACAAGAACTGAGGATTGTGGGGGAGAAGATAGCTTTGATAATCCTCAAGAGATTTTAAATGAATGTTTGGATAAATTTAAAACACCAGATTACATTATGGAGCCTGGTATCTTCACACAACTTAAAAGGTATAGCACAATATTTTATGAACATTACAGTTTATTAAATTATGCATAACTATACAGTATGACCAGTTTAATTATATTATTCTGACTAGATTAATTTTTTATTTCACTAGTCTTTATAATCGCATACAATATTTAATAAAATTTATTATGTTATTATTAGTAAATACACATAATAAATAATTCATTCATAATTGCACTGAACATTAAGTAAACGTCATATGTAAAATAAAGCATTTAAATCATACTACTTAAATAATTTGTTTGCTTTTAATGGTAGGTAAGTATGCTTCAAGCAAATTACTTAATTTCTAAGAAGACATTTGATGATGTTATTCTTTTAATTGCAGATCAATAATAACTTAGTTACATTATTTTTTTAATAGAATAATTTTCTTTACTCTTTTTCTGCTCTGGTGTTTTAATAAAGTTGATGCAATATTATTTTTCTTCTTCTTTTATTTATTTCAAAAAAGCTCAAACAGTTATTTAAATTACTTCATAAATGTTGTTAATTTTTTAATATTTAATAATACAGCCGCTAAATGAACACGCAGAAATCATATTTCTGGAGTAGCTAACTATCAGCAGTTCCAAACATGAATAGTATTTATATTATAATATATTGTTATTTCTTTCTATTTTATAGATATTTTCAAGCTGGTGGAAATCCAGAACAAGTAATAGAATTGTTATCTAAAAATTATACAGCTTGTGCACAAATGGCAAATCTTCTTGCAGAATGGCTTATTCTTGCTGGGGTTAAAGTTTCAGATGTTCAAGCAATGGTAGAAAATAATTTAAAGGATATGATATTGAAAACATTTGATCCCAAAAAAGCAGATAAAATCTTTACAGAGGAGGGTGAAGTATGTTTTTAAAACTTTAATTAAATTTTGAGTTTAGGATTAAAACTCAGTTAATCTTCAAACTTCAATATTTTGTGTATCAGACTCCTGCTTGGCTAACAGAAATGATTCAACACCCCACTTGGAGATCACTTATTTACAGACTTGCAGAAGAATATCCTGATTGTTTGATGTTAAATTTTACTATAAAGGTAAAAACAGATATTGAATCTAAAATTTAAATTTTATTTAAAAAGTTTAGTACAATTTTATTATACGAAGTGAATTATATAACTTGTCTACTTTGAATTATTCCTAAAATATGAGTTCTACAAAAAAGTATTTTATGAATGATCATTCATAAAAGTTTTAGTTAAAACTTTTTCTATTTATTTCTATTTTTTACAGCTTATATCTGATGCTGGATTTCAAGGTGAAATTACAAGCATTTCAACTGCTGCACAACAAATTGAAGTATTTTCACGTGTTCTAAAAACTGCAATTGCTGGATTTTTGCAAAATACCGAAAATTGGCAATCAAGTATACAAGAATGTGCGGTTAGTACTATTTTACAATATAAATTATTAATTAACTTTCAATGCAAAACGTACACATTTAAGGTAATGTCATTGAACATCTATAAGCGTTCGAAAGATTCGTACGAAGCTTTACTTTTGAGAAAATCGTAATTAAAAATTCATTAAATATACGTGTATTTAACTGTTCCTACTTGACGAATTTGTGACGAAACACAAATTCGTAATTGTAATTTTATTACAATCACAGTTTTTGTAAGATTATGTGAACTTTCCGCACAACGTCGTTAACTGGAAGTGGAAAAGAAACGAATTGTGTTAGAAACCGTATTCCTGGACATGTCTGTATTAGTTCCAAGATTTCAAAAAGCTCATATAATGATCTACTATTGATATTTACTTCGTTTAACACCTCTATTAATACTTTACTGACCGGTTCATTCGAGCGCAGATACATCGCTAACACCGGCTCGGTTTTGACTATCGTGCGGAAATATAAGCTCTTGTTCTTGNACTATTTTACAATATAAATTATTAATTAACTTTCAATGCAAAACGTACACATTTAAGGTAATGTCATTGAACATCTATAAGCGTTCGAAAGATTCGTACGAAGCTTTACTTTTGAGAAAATCGTAATTAAAAATTCATTAAATATACGTGTATTTAACTGTTCCTACTTGACGAATTTGTGACGAAACACAAATTCGTAATTGTAATTTTATTACAATCACAGTTTTTGTAAGATTATGTGAACTTTCCGCACAACGTCGTTAACTGGAAGTGGAAAAGAAACGAATTGTGTTAGAAACCGTATTCCTGGACATGTCTGTATTAGTTCCAAGATTTCAAAAAGCTCATATAATGATCTACTATTGATATTTACTTCGTTTAACACCTCTATTAATACTTTACTGACCGGTTCATTCGAGCGCAGATACATCGCTAACACCGGCTCGGTTTTGACTATCGTGCGGAAATATAAGCTCTTGTTCTTGCAACTTTGTTTTTTAATCGAAATTCGTGAGAGTGCTTGGTATATCGTTTCTCTTATTGTAGGGTAATTAAATTGAATAAAGTTTTTAATTTTCATAATATTAGTATTAAGCAGCAAGCGGTAGATGAACGTTGGCTGTAAAAAGCCGATTAATAGGCTCCCGGTCGCTGAGCGTTGGTTGCAAAAAGCCGATTAATAGGCTCCCGGTTGGTAAAGTGTTAAGGTTACATTATGTCCCTTAAAATCTCCTCCTATTATTAATTGTGCGTTGTAACGTTCTGTATATTGATCTAAATGATTCAACAAGTAATGCTAATCTAGTGCTGTCCAGGTATACTCGCAAGTACAACGCGCTTTTCCTCATTCCGCATAACGCATTTCATTTTAAGAGCAAGGTAGAAAAAGAAAAAAGTTATATGTTAATCTTTTTCTTCTGTAAAAACCATATGTGGAGGGCAAAAAAACTACGTCATATATTTTACATATTTTGTGTAAAATATTTAGGACATTATAGTATTTATATATCAATTTTTTTCTTAGAAAATGGTGTGTCACGGACAACATACTTATGTATACAGTCAAGTGTTGCTACAAATTCTTGCTCAAGAATCTCGTGGCGGATTTATGATGAAAAGGCTCTCTCAGGAAATCACTAAATGTGCACAACAAAAGTAAGAAAGTTTTTTTTATATTTTATTAAGTGTATACAGTGAAGCCATATTTAATCAACTGGAACTAGTAGTTGGAGCTAATATCGTTTATTAATAAACAGGACGTAGGTAAGTTTCCTTTTAAGATTCGCTTAAATTCGAGCTGGGTTTACAGGCTTTTATCGACAGTAAGAACGATCGAAAGAGCGAATTTCACAGTTATCGGCGCATGATGAAAGTAGACAATGAATTGTCATACTTTTATATAAAAACTGAAGTTTTTTTTAATTCTTACGTCATCAATCTGCCAACGTAATTAAACTCTCAAGCTGTTAAACAATTTGACTGCACATTTTATAGAACATTTTTCTACCGTCGACATCTCTTGTGTAGATTTTACTACTCCCAACGATTTCCGTATAGTCATTCATAATGTAATTATAATCAAATTGCTTCAAATCATTTATTGCATAACGCCGTCTAAAATTGTTAAACAACAAAGCAAAGTCATATCTACGTGACACCTGTTGATGACCGCTAGCTAGTGAAGTCCCGCATACAAGATAGTGGTAGTCAAAGCGTTAAGGACACTTTAACATAAAGTCTTTCTGCTCAATAGCAATTGATGTATCATAATCTTGACTATGAACAACCGTCACACGTAAATCGTCACTGAACTTGGACAAATTATCGTATAGTCAGTAAAGATACGTCTGTTTCGGTCGCCGAAACTGAAATCTGAGACAATATAAGTGGAAGTTAAGGAGCTCGAACTTTGCTAGGGCCGTCCAATATCAACTCAGAATTGGTTTTGTTATTATAATGTGTATACAGGCTTGGTCACAGTTAGGCTCGGCGTATGACTTCAGCAATAATCATCGATTCTTAATGCTTTAATATCTCTATCTCCGACTATACCATTACTCGAATCCCCGAATATCTGAATGTTAATGGACAGACAAGACCTCGAGGCATTGACAGTGACAAATCTGACAGAATTTTTCGTGATTGGTAAATATTTCTGATAAATAATTCCCGTAGATGTTCATAACGATCTGTTTCGTCTTTAGAGGTAAATGTATAAACAAAATCTAGGTTGCATATGCTCCCATCGATGAATCTCTGGCACGTTTATGTAACATTACGAAATCCAAACATCCTATATAAAAGTTTAAGAAACCCGAACAACATCGTGATTGTCGTTTGTTTCGATATCTTTAGGTGCAACAAGCATCTGGTTATAGGCTCATACCCAATTGATTATCGAGAATATCCCTTTACCGTGTAATTTCTGCATGAAATTCTCGATATGATACAAGGAATACCTGTCCTTTCTAATCTTTCATTAAAATAAACTAAAAATTATGGAATTTTGTTGTTTATAACTTCACAATTAAGATGATTTATCTCTCGAGATGGAACGTTGCTAGAGTTCAATTGTGAGCATAGTGACCATTTAATTAACATAGGATTTTATTAATTTAGAATTTCATAAATAACCTTATTATATATAGATTGTGAATTTGTACATATATGGATGTGTATGTTTACAGCCACCATGATGTTACTCCAATAACAATGGCACTTAACGGAGCTTCGAGTAGTCCCAGTGCATGTCAAGCACTGGCATCCATGTTATCACGAAATACTTTAAATCCTGCTGATATCAGTGTGTTATTTCGAAACTATTCCACTGCAGAACCACCACCTATAGAGTTACTTCGTAATCCGCAGTTTTTAGGTATGAATGTAGTTTTATTTATGGTAAAAATAATTGGTCATTTTTAGAATTGTAATAATGTGTACATGTTAACGATGACTTAAAGGTCGTCGGAGGCAATTAGCCTAACGCTATTCTGCTTTCGTACGATTTATGATAAAAATGTAGCCTGTGTGTAGCCAGAGAGAATGTTTGTGAGAATGGGCAATCCAAATGTTCAAAGATGTCTAGTGACTTGAAATCATGTAGCTATCGGGTGCCATATGATTGATTGTTTGGAAAAATGTACGAGCAAGTTCTGAGAAGCAACTCAATGTTGCATTGCTTAACGAATGGAAATATTGTTCCTTTTTATTTTATTGCTCCCTAGAGTGTCTGGCCACAAAGTGGGGAAGGCGAGGAGGCCTTCTGGTAAGAAAACTGTGAGATACAACACGGCACTTACCCCAGAACTTAATAGCAGAGTGAAAGTTTCAGTAATTTGACCATCCAACTTTTTTGAACACTATTCTTATTTCTAATATATAAAATCATAATTTATTTATTTCAGAACTGTTGGTTGATGCACTTTTTAAACCAGGAGTAAAAATTAATCCTGAACATAAATCTAAATACATATATTTATTAGCTTATGCAGCTAGTGTATGTGATATTCCAGCCAAAAAAGGGCATTCACGGAAACTAAATAAAGATGAATTAAAAACAACTATTCAAGCTATAGAAAAAGTTCACAATATTTGTAACATTAATAAGGGATCCACTGAATTAATAGCTGAATTACAGACNAATTATTTGAAATCTACTACAAAATACAAAAATTCATTCGTATAATTTTATTTCATAGCAAAAATAATAAAACCTCTTTTTCATTTTTTTTTGTATTTAGGTGTAATTTACTAAAGAAATGTTAGACAGTGTTATATATTAATATATAATATTTATTTTGATTAATTATAGTTATAAATAAATTATAGTTTAAAAAATATCTAATAGTAGCTATTAAACATATAAAACAAATACTGCGATATTATATTATGAATTATTTTTAGTAACAATGGAGTCGGATTACGATGAAGATCGTGGAGCTTGGACAGAAGAAATNGGGTGCCATATGATTGATTGTTTGGAAAAATGTACGAGCAAGTTCTGAGAAGCAACTCAATGTTGCATTGCTTAACGAATGGAAATATTGTTCCTTTTTATTTTATTGCTCCCTAGAGTGTCTGGCCACAAAGTGGGGAAGGCGAGGAGGCCTTCTGGTAAGAAAACTGTGAGATACAACACGGCACTTACCCCAGAACTTAATAGCAGAGTGAAAGTTTCAGTAATTTGACCATCCAACTTTTTTGAACACTATTCTTATTTCTAATATATAAAATCATAATTTATTTATTTCAGAACTGTTGGTTGATGCACTTTTTAAACCAGGAGTAAAAATTAATCCTGAACATAAATCTAAATACATATATTTATTAGCTTATGCAGCTAGTGTATGTGATATTCCAGCCAAAAAAGGGCATTCACGGAAACTAAATAAAGATGAATTAAAAACAACTATTCAAGCTATAGAAAAAGTTCACAATATTTGTAACATTAATAAGGGATCCACTGAATTAATAGCTGAATTACAGACTTTATATCAGTGCATAAGGTATAATATACATATATATTATATATATAAATTATATTAATTTTCATATAATGTTATTATGTTATCATTATTTACAGCAAAATATATGATGTATTTTTTCTCTTTAGATTTCCTGTTGTAAGTGTAGGTATAATTAGATGGGTTGAGTGTACTGTAACAGAACCGTCATATTTTAAATTGTGTACAGAACATTGTCCTGTACATCTTGCATTACTTGATGAAGTTGTAGTTTGTCATTCTTTGTTACATCCAAAAGTACTACAACTTCTTGTGCAATTATTTGAAAGCAAACAAGATGAACTCGAAATACTTGTACAGGTAAGAAGACTTTCAATTTAACAAAAGAAAATATAAAATAAATTTTTAATAATAATTATATGTATTGTAAATACTAAAATATCAAATTAATTTTAATCTAAAGTAAAAATTGTTGTGAACATATTTTTTAATACTTCGATAGTATATTTCAGTTGTATTATTTTTTATTTTTAAATAGTAATTAATAAAAGATTATTAGTTTCCTCATAGGACACCTTGTAGAAAATATTTTACAATGAATAGCAACCATAAATGGACTGATTCTACATGCAAAAAAAAAAGATATACATACATATATATATATATTAATATGATAATATAAGACTTAGTTTTTGAATATGAATTTTAAGGTTGAAAATTTTTTGATTATACTACTACGTCTATACATCCCACATATTCGTGTCACAATGTGTTAAACTACTTCACCATGTTTTTTAAACATAAAAGAATGAAATTGTTGTGATATAATTGTTTTAAATCAATTTAAGAAAATAGCATAATGATTATTACATAATGAAATACTATAAGTAAAATACAAATTTTATCACAACTACAAAATTTATCAGACATTCAGTATGAACCTAGATTTTAAGCTTTAACAATCAGAATTGTTATTGAAGAGTCTTGTTAATACTACTAGTTAAATTGGTTTCCGGATGGATGCCGTGTCTTCGATCAACAGTGTGACAATGTTTCGCGAACAGTATACAATATTGATCCATAATAAGCAATTGCTTTCTGGCTCGAAATAAGCAACTCGCTATCCTCTCTTCTTTCTTGGAAGTCATCCGCAGAGCGAGAGATCCGAGAACGAGTGAAAGTTATGGTCGAATGAACAATGACATCGTTTAATAGAAAAGGATAGAATATGTATAATGCTTCCTCATTCTAGTATTAGCAATTCCGGCGAGTTACATCTTTTTCCAAAGAATAATATCACTTCTTGGTCGACCACTTTACGGTTTGTCGCTATCTGGGGTCTATCAGTTGTTTTCCGCGTTCTCTCTTTTCACGTTCTAGGATAAAGTCAACCTGAATAATATCCCTGATCCGTAATAAGCAACTGGCCGGTCCCGAGGGAGTTGCTTATTTCGAATTAACACTGTAGTTTGCCTCTTATCAGTTTGTCAGTTTGTCAATTTTGGTTTGCGAAAATAAAACTATGTGCTACCCTTTGAATAGTGTAATCACGTAATACAGTCAAATTTGAGTGTGCCAGAAGTGTAATAGATAAATTGTGGCTATGGGTATATTATTGTATACTGTGGTTTTTTTATTACATAGTATCTTTCATCATTACTACTTCAATCATAAGTTTTTGTACTTATTGTTCTCAAACATAAATTTTGTTAGATTTAGTATGTGAATAAATTTTTGAGTAGCAGAATCGCACTGCCACTATATCCTCATAGTACAAAGGAAAAAGAAAACAAAAGTAACAGACAAACAAATATTTTATTAAGAGTAAAGGTGAAGAAACAATAGAACTATAGCTATTGCTGTGAATGCAGTATCTCGGAACCACATCTGGACTGTTTTTAAGGGAGAAAGAAGTTCTAGAAAATCCTCAGTATACTTCATTTCCATTGAATACAAGCGAGATATGGATACTTAATACAAAATACGAGGTTCTAAACTCGGTAAATTCGCAATATGTTTAAGGTACGCTACAAGACAAACTCTTGGTTCGCTAACGCGGTATTACTGTATTTCTTTTACCGATGAAACAGATTCTAATTAAGAAAATCAATCAATACTGGCCAAATAGTTAGTTAGGAAAAAGAGTAAATGGAAATACATTCCTTTAATGGTTTCCCATCAGATATCCAGAATATTAAAATTTGACTGTTCCAAAAATGTAAAGATGATCATAGCCAAAAATTGAATAAAAAAATTTATTACTAGGAAGATCCAGTACTTGAAACTCCGATGTTCTGACATCTTTTCTCTCGATTACATGATCAATCGCATAATGTAAAGTGAACTTTTGTTAATAACACACATATCAACAGAAAAGATTGAATCCTGAGATGTGTACATCTCCCAAAACCATTTACCACTCAGAGTTGAAAAAATTTTATTCTACATTTTCATCATTTTTCATGTAAAATCAACCCATTCATAATTGTACTATTCATTGTGGTATACCAAGCATATAAATAAGTTTATAATTTGTTTATTTGATATGCTATGTTTAATATTTGTGTAGTAAATAGACAGTAATATGATAAGAACTGAATACATTTTGTTTTGTTAGACAACTTGTTTTGAATAGTTTATTTTGCAATCTATTTTATTATTTTGTTGAAAACAATCATAAAATACGTCTTTAATAATTCTATGTTTGCTATTTGTGGATGAATAAGTACTAATTATATATTTTTTTTTAATATATAGTTGGAGATGAAAAAAATGTTAATTGATAGGATGGTTAACTTATTAAGTAGAGGCTGTGTAGTACCTGTAGTGTGTTATATCAAACAGTGTTGGCAACGCGGAGATACAGATGTATCCTTAATTAGATATTTTGTTACAGAGGTACTGTGAAATTATTGTTTTAATTAGTATATACGTAATGACCTGTTTAACAAAACCAAAATCAATTTAAATTAGGTTTTAGAAGCAATAGCTCCACCATACACAGCTGAATTTATTCATTTATTTCTTCCTATGGTGGAAGATGAAGAAATTACAGGCACAATGCGTGGTGATAGCGATAATGATCTTGTTTCAGAATTTATAGGTATGTTTATAAAATGTCTTACACAGGGACTAATATTTAATAATTAACATGTATGTTTTTTTAGTACACTGTAAAGCACATTGCCCTACTATAAGATGATCTTTTAAAAGTTGAAGAAGATGGATTAAATTAAAAAAAAAAGCTTATAGCATTATAAGATATTTTTACTTCATATGAGAATGTTGAATTGCCATACATGAACTACTATTTTATTAGACCTTTTTCTTGTTTCATATACAGTATGTAAAATATACATATGTATACTTGAAGAGCAGGACGATTTCTCCACCAATCTGTGATATCATAATTTATGGATTTTCTGTAACAAAAACAATTATCATAATAAAATGTAATTTTTGTAGATCATCAAACTTTCTTAATAAATGAATAAAAATAAATAATTTCTGTATAATATTTTAAAGTGTTAAATATTTTATAATAAAGCTATTAATTGTCACACATGAAATTCCAGTAGTAAAAAATCCACTCTGTTATACTTTTTAATGATACAATAACACTATTAACCCTTTGCAAATAAATGTCATCAAATAAGTGGCATCATGCTTCTATTTACTGAGTCGAAGCATGTTGCTGTGACAGCAAAAAGTATTTTCATTATTTTTACTATTACCGAGTATATTTTCATATTTCTTATTAGTTTTGTAACTTTTATAAATGAGATATCATCTCACTGGCACATTGTTAATAAATATAAAAAATGTACTGACCGCATTAAAGAAATCAATATTTTCAAAAAAAAATATAGTAGTACAAAGAAAAAATAACATTACTGGTTTCGTGAAAGGTCAAAAGATTGTAACTCTGGTTAGTATTTCAGATGTAATAGAAATGAAGTCTGTCAATAGAATATTACATGATTGTGAAAAGGTGTTTATCAACAAGCCTCAAATAATTTTAAACTATAGGTACTGTCTGTATCTTAAGAAAATTTCTTAAATGGCGGTTAAATTATTTTTCAGGCTCTTAGAAATTTGTGCAACTAATTCTTACATCTTCTTTAAAACTTCATAAAAAACTTCTCTTGCTAAACGAAATTGTTAGGTAAATGGTTTAAAATTAAACTTTTAATTTATCAATTATTAAATGATTTTTAAACTGTTTGAAAACCTCAAGGACAAGCGTGCAACGAGCAAAGACTAAAAGAACTAAATGAAATACATATTTCATGTTGTAGTAAAACTAAGAAAGATTATGTAGTGTACTCTACATATAGAATAGTTTCACAGAGAAAATGAAAAATTTGGTTTTATTGCAATACTTACACTTGTAAGCCAGGTACACACACTAGAAATTGCTTTGAAAAGTATCACACTTTGAAGGAATACAAAAGCTAAATCATACTGTTTTACATTATCCTCAAATAATGTCAATAAACTTTGTAAAAAAAAAAAAAAGAACGTCCTTTCCTTAACGCGTAATATTTTAATCTTCAATACATAATCCTGTTTTACTCGCAGGTAAACACTTAAAAAAAATTCTCGCCTGCAGAGTTAGTATATACACTAGTGTCATTGAATTGGTGATATAATTTAAACAGAGATGGTTCTATGTGAAAATATAAGACAAAAATACAGCAACATTTTTTCTACAAAGCTTCGTTTTTTAATAGATTGGAATATCCAATAAAAACGACATTAACAAAAAATAATTTTTATCTGAAAGCAGCTTGGATCTATTGTTTGTCCTTCATTATTTAATATGACAAAAATGAACAAATACAAATAGTTTATGGTAATATCTCTTAGATTCATGCATAAGGACAACTACTTAATACATTTTCAACATTGATTTATTAAAAAATCAAATTTTGTATGGAAGAAAAGTTGCTATACATTTGTTTCTTATTTTTACATATAGAATCAATCTTTGTTAGTAGTTCAGTAACACTTTGTATATAAATTTCATATACTTCATATTATGTTAGTAGTTAATTAGCTAACAAGAAATTCATACTTGTTATTATATTTATTATAAACTCTGGGTTGATAAATAACAGTCATGCGTTCTCACATAAAAACTCTATATAAAATTCAAGTGTATCACTTACATATGATTGTGAATTTATAAATGTTTATCATTATTGCTTTTCAGCTGTAATAAAAATTATATTGCTATAAATAATGTATGTACTGTTATATAGTATAACATATACACTGTATTGAATATGCATACCATAATAAACAAACCTCTATATTATATGCAGAATTCTGTAGAAACTGAATTAATAAAGATGGAAAAACATATTATTAAGAATAAAATACATTAAATTTTTTGTAGAACTGTTGAAATTAAAGTTTGAATGAGTATGAATTTTATCAATGTAATAATATTTTATATACATATCATAATTAGTTTATCTTTATAAAAATTATACAATGGAATACAATAAAATGAAAGTTAATCATTTTCAAGTTCATATTTTGTACTACTTTAGGAATGTAATTCAGAAATAGATAACTTGGACTTATACATAGGCAAATGCATTTCAAGTCAACCCATTGATCAAGAAGTATCGATCTCATAATAGAGTAATCTATGAGCACAGAAATGATAAATTCCATAAAAATAACAAAATGAATTGAAAATAAGATGCAATGAGCTATAAAAATTAAACCTATATAAAAATATGTTACAAATTTTGGTAACATATTCTATTTTTAGGAGCTTAATACTGAAACGAATTCTTTCAAGTTTATGACTAATTAAATGGATCAAAGTTTACAAGGATCTAAACAGAGAATACACTTTTAAAAAAGCAGTATAGTAAATGGTTTTTTCAATAAAAAAAAATTAATTTATATATATGACAAAATATTTTGAGACTCTGAAATTAGTTATGCTTATACAAATCCTAGTAGTTATTCCAGTACAAAGAATGTTAAAGAATATTTTATTTATATGAGCACAAGTTGTGTATATTTATTATAACTGATGATTTTAATTAGTATTGTCTAGACTTTATTAATGTTTAACTATTGTAGAATATTATTATAAAAATATTCATTACTTATTCACTGAGTTTTACATAATAAAATTTTTCATCTTTAGTCAGTTATCTATTTGTAGCTACATTAAATTAATTGTAATAAAGTATTGGTAGTGTACCGATACATATGATATACACATATTTAAATGATAGTACAATTTCTATAATTTACTTTATCAGTTTTTAAGATATTTCAAAGTATTTAATACTTTTAATAATAAAAAATTATAATGAATATATATGGCTATTATTATAAATATTATAAAACAATTATAAACATTCTTAACATTTAACTTTACCATTATTTGCTATCATAACAATATACATGTATTATTATTTTTTATAGATGCAACAATTCGTATATTTATAATAACAATTTTTTTATTCAACAGAGCTTTCAAAGAAAAGTTCTCTAAAATATACAAACAACTCGGTCAGTAAAATTGATAATTTAATAAGATGTAATAACCAAAATCTGTAGTTCTAAATAAACTTATGAAGTTTAAGCTACAAAGAAGAATAGTTAGTTTAACATAAGAAAAACTATACCAAAAGGAAGAAATATCCATATAATCAATTGCCTATGGTAACAGATAGAATGTGTATGAAATAACATACAGGTACATATTCTATATAATAAATTGTAAAAAAACATAATTACAAAAAATGTAAAATAACATTATATAAAAGTATTACTAGATATTTTTTTATAAACAGCAAGAAATAAATAAATATAATTGAAAATTATAGCTAAAGAAATTGAAGAATATTAAACTATACTTACTCAGAGGTTTACCGTCTTTCCATTGAGTAAATTTTACATTTGCTTCATCGCGTTTTAGAGCTTCTGTTCGTAAGTCTGATTTTAAAGCTTGCCTAACAAGTCTGGCAGCTATTTGCGAATAATTAATATAACTGAAATATGAACACAGATTATATAATATTTTTCAATGGCATAAGTATTTAGCATTAAAAGAAAATATTTTTCAAACAAATATTTTACTTTAATCCAGCTTGTCTCCACGCAGACATTTCTACTGATAATTATATTTTAAAGGATGGTCTCAATTTAATTTCAATGCAATAAATCGAAATAGAGTAAACCCTTCTGCACTTTTACGAAATACCTTACGTTGAAGGAATACCAACATGAACATAGAGTATATAACTATAAGACAAGTACTACTGTTAACAATTCGTTTACAATTTTAGGTACTAAGAATAATGTATTTATTTTCAAACTATAATAATGAAAAATATATATATATATATAAGTAGCAAATATTAATATTGTAAATAACTTTACTAATACAGTTACTCTAGAAAAATTATGTATTATTTGGATAATCACAAATATATGCAAATTTTAACATAAAAATTTGAAACTAAAACTAGGAATATTTTATATATATTTTTAAAATAAAATAAATTTTTTAAAGTAATAACAATTAATCGAATCAAGTATATTTTAAATATTAATTTAATAAATGATTATTAAATATGAGGGTGAATATAGTGTAAGCATCGTGTAATATAGTACACCAGAACGTATTTTAAAGTATTGTAGGGAAATTTCATGTAAATTGATATAGAAACAAATAATGTACACTAGGTTGCTTGGATTTGTTTCGCAGTAACCATACGCATGGCGACGGTTCTATGTGAAATGGCCTGCGGTACGCAACATTAAATCGTTCTGATGTCTGAATAGGTTTACGAAATAAAGTATCGCGATAATTTTTTTTATTATCGTGCATTTAGGCATCACAGACCATTTCACATAATAACGCTACTGCGCGTTTGTGTTAGTGCGGGACGAATTCGAGCAACCTAGTGTACGCAGCATAAATAGATGAATGGAATATCCCGTAGCAGCTGATCACTGACTTCTAGGAAGTTTCTAGCAAGATGTCGGGGGGTGTTTTGCGTGACAAGCTGCTGGTATGCTTTTGGACGATACGAGTTGCTCGTTGCTGTGTACGTCTATCAAATTTCGGCCTACATTAAATCCTAGGGTGTTGTAATATTGCTGAAGTTAAGATTCAAATTTTGGCTACTCTTACAATAAGAAGTTCAAAAACAAGAAAGCTAGGACTATTTGCGAAAATTGTGTCAGTGCGTGTACCACTGCCAAGACCAATATTTGGAATGTTGATTTTTCTTCTAGTTACGGGATAAAATTTTCATATTGGACAAAAAGTTTTTACCAAAATTGACAGAAACGTTATTATTACTCAAAATTGGGATGGGAGCTAAAGCAAGCACTGTGGCACAATCTGCTGGAGGCAATGGACAATCCTCTACTGGAGCAAATGAAACTGCAATGCAAGGTTTTTCTATGCTACGGTCTCTTCCTGGTGGTGTTAGCATGTTACAGCATCAACATCAGCAAGGAAATCAGTCACAAACTTCTAGAGTATCGGGAGATAATAGACAACGTGCTCGTTCTTTAAGCTCAGTGCCAGATCTCTCGTCTGGTGAGCAAAGCAGTCTTGCTTCTTCAGTTGGCGTTGGAGTTGGTCAAGCACTCGGTTTGCCACAGCTTGATTCAGATGATGCCTTATATACAGTGTAGCAATCATATAAATGTTGTAATGCAATAATGTATTTATTATAGGTAAACTTAGAACATTTATGAAATAATAAGTACATTTGTATAATCTGTAGAATTATAAGCGAAGTTATATTTTTTTTAACTAATTTGATATAAATGTTATCACTGATTACATAACTACATGATGTCCATACGTTTAAAATACTCGACATAAATATAGACAGGCTTTTTAGTTTTCGATTTAGTTTATTTTGGAAAGCAACAAATGATTCATTATATTTTTACGTTTTATCTTCGTTAATGTATGGTACGAGTTTTACCAATTCTAATCGTCATGTTTTTAATTGATTGCATTCAATTGAGTATGATAAAACTTTGAATTGTTTTGTAAGCCGTAACTCTGATTAAGTTAAAAAAAGTAAAAGTAAGGTTATGTTGCGATCTTGACAATTTACGAAGTAATCGCGGGTGAAATACGGGGTATTTATTTGGCGCATGTTGTCGAAGTAGTTGGCCCGGTAACCACATGTAAATCGATCGCGATTTAACGTAGTTGCGTAAATTTTAAATCGCAAATGTAAAAAATAGTTATTTTTGATAATGAAACATTAAAAATTTTAAAACGTTATCTGTGATGGGTATGTTCAAATTATTCGAATTTTATTATGGGAATTATAATAAGTTCGTGTCTAAATGAGTCTGAGGCTGAGGTCGTACCAGTAAATCAAGTGAGAAGAATTTTTTATGGTATAATTTTTCTTAGTTTCACGAAACTTAAGTATTTTTATACCAAATTAACAAATAATTTTTTTGCTTTATGTTTAAGGTCTAAAATGTCCTGTTTGCTCCAAATTTATTCTACCAGATGATATAGAGTGTCACTTGGTTATGTGTTTGACCAAGCCACGTCTTAGTTACAATGGTAAGTATGCTTTTTACGTCATTGGATTTCACGTTCAGTATTCAATAATTTTGTATTTTTGTTTTGGATGGCATGTATGTATTTCAGTATTGTATTTTATGTGTATATGTATATGATGTGTGTGTGTGTGTGTGCGCACGCGCGCGCGCGCACTCGCGCGCGAGCATGCAAACATTATATAATGTAATCATTTTAACTATTTTTATTGTTAATTAATTTTATATTTTTCTTTAAGAATTTGAGTTGAAGTATTACGTACAGTTTTTGTTTCTCATTTAAGAATTTTTTTACATGCATTTTATAGCCATATAAGTAGTGGTAGAAGTTTGTTGTGTTGTGTTGTTAGTGTTTGATTTACGTCGCATCGACTACGTGGTCATTAGCGAGGAACACGAGATGTTAAAGATAATAGTATTATACAATATTCAATAAATTTAATTTAATAGTTAAAACGAAAAGAGTGTAATATATTAAAAGCAATTAAATTACTAAATAATAAAATCATATAATTTATACTTTAATTATATAAGTGAAGATAAAACGTTGTTTTACATTTTCTGTGTAATTATAATTAATGTACTATTTTCTATTTTTGCTACAGAAGATATATTATCCGACGAAAAAGGTGAATGTGTTATTTGTCTTGAAGAATTACAATCTGGTGATGTTATTGCTCGCTTACCTTGCCTCTGTATATACCATAAAAAGTAAGTTGTTATGATACATGTACTAAATTGGTAAATTTAAATCAGATGATCAGTTATATAAAACTGACTTTATTCTTGTATTTTCTTTTGCGAATAATAATATGAAAGTAATAAAATATAATTCATTTTTCAGTTGTATCGATAAATGGTTTCAAGTGAATCGTAGTTGTCCTGAACATCCTGGGGATTGATTTATACCTATTGACGTTAGAAGAGCACAATGCAACTTGTTGACTTCAAAGACTCTCATTACGATGGAAATAAAATGGGAGGAAATGGAAAAAATTTGAAAAAAGCTAGTCAAGATGGCTGCTAGTCCACTGTGGTGGTTGGTGTATGCAATTGTTCGACTGAATGAGACATACTCACTTTGAATATGAAAGCAGACATTTAACTAAATCCTTGATTATACTACCTATAAGCAGGGGACTTAAAAAATCGCCATAAGATTCAACGACACAATGCTATTACCTATATGTATCTGTAATTAATCTATTACTGCTCTATAGCTTAATATCAATTGTACCATATTTATAAATTTTACTTAGTTTTATATTTTGGAGTCGAAATAGGATTAAGCAGAGTAACTTGTTATTGATTATTATACATTATTTTTTTGGAAAAGGGGATATCAGATGAAACTTAGTCGATAGACCTGAATAATAATCAGGCGAACTTTACGTTATATAAGTTGAATGTATTTTTTATGATTTCATTATAAACTAGACGTTTCATTTTTGTTGTTTGTTGGGAAATGTACACCAGAAAGGATATTTTTGATACTTTCATAAAAGGAAGAGTTGGATATATAAAAGTTTTAAGAAACGGACTTTTAGTAGTAATGATGTTGATGCTGTAATAACAGTAAAAGAGTTTAGATTTAACTTTCTTTATTAAAATTTGAACTTTGTGATAAATTTCATTTATGTTTTTAGAGAATAGAAGTCCTGTAATTATCAAATATAATTTATTATTAAAGTTATTTCATAATTAATATCTTTTTTATATGATAAGAATTAACATTATTCGTAGGAGTTTTTATAACAAAAATGAACATGATCTGTCAATTTTTCAATAATATACGCGATGTATATATTTGGATTAGTCTTGTATCATATAAGATAAAAAGTCTAATAAAGTAAAAATTTAAAACCAAATACAATATTGTTAGAATTTAACAGTATTATGAATAAACTTTGGTTTAATCGTTATATACAGTAAGAAAGCACACTTAATACACTCTACAGTGGAACTTCAATATCCTCGGAGATAAGTCCCAACATCTTTCGCGCATGCCAAAAACCGTCAATTGTAGCAAACTATACAGGGTGTTTCGTGTAACGTGTCGCTGTCTAACAAAAATTTATCAGTACTAAGTGTACAACAAATGGTGATAATAAAAATTGAAAAAATAATTTGTTTTCATAGAGAAATCAAGGACACCTTGGATTTTTCAATTCCATATATTTTTCTTTTGATCACAGTGT
The DNA here is from genome assembly GCA_019453375.1 of Ctenoplectra terminalis. Taxonomy (NCBI): domain Eukaryota; kingdom Metazoa; phylum Arthropoda; class Insecta; order Hymenoptera; family Apidae; genus Ctenoplectra; species Ctenoplectra terminalis. The sequence goes on from SMSQ01025894.1 coordinate 47,711, forward strand.
AGGAGATATTAATACGAATTCAACAAGAACAATAACATTATATTTTTATAAACAGAATACTATGTTTACAGTAGTGGAAATAGGAATATTTAACTTTTCATTGAATTCTATTTTTCAACAGTGTAAACATAGATCTCAGATCACAAAATGAAAATCGTTTGTAAGCAATATTCTCCGTTTACATTTAGTAATCTAAGGCCTATGTTCAGATTGTTGAAAAGTAGAATGTGACAAAAAGTTAAATATTCCTATTTCTACTACTATAAACATACTATTGTATTTATAAAAATAATATGATATTATTATACTTATTGAATTCGTCTTGATATCCTCTACATTGCGAGAAAAAAATATATGTTGTTCTATCTGAAAAACTCAAGGTGACTTTGGTTTCGCTATGAAAACAAACAATTTAAAAAATTTTTATCATCGCCATTTATTGTACACACGATACCGATAAATTTTTGTTAAATGGCTACAAAGAGCTGAAAAATAGTACGTGTTAGACGAAATACTTGTATATCACTACATACTTACGGTAAAAATTTATTTATTAAGTGTAATTAAACATTAACGCAAATAACCAATAATAAAATATAAAAATTAAATAATCACTAATAATAAAGTAAAACAACAAAAATGTAGTAAAAGTTATGTGATAATGATGCCTATGTGATGAAATGACATTAAGTGAATGACAAGTGCTGCGGTGTTGTACTGTTATTGATGTCGAAAGACCATCCGTTTCGGGTGAAGCGGTTCATGGAGCAGTAACGATGCTGAGGGATGAGGATTCTCGGTGGTTGAAAATTTACATCAATGCATACAATTCTTATACGTTCCTTGTTGGATCAACTTTCGGTGGCTTTCTGTTCACACTGTTCAGGTTGTATGCGCTCCACGTTATTGAGATTAACAGTTTTGCTTATGATACATGCCGTATAATATTTATAAGACTGCAAAAATGATCATTATCAAGAAAAGAGCAGAAATTGTTGTTTCAATAAATTAACGTTGTAGTTTCATAGTTTAAGTCAAAAAAAGGAAAAGGATTTGATTAAATTTAAATAAAATTTTGTATTTTTAAGATACTTGATATTCACATTTCTCTTACACATCTTTTTTGTCTTTTACGTAAAATATTTATAATTATAAAGCCATATTGAGATGTCTCAAATTAAAACGTTTAAACATAACTGTGGTTTAGGTTTCAATTATTAAATCCTAGGGACAGTCGTTAAAAAATGGGATAAACTTCTAATCCGAAGGCTAATCGACATGAAATTTGAAGGGAGAGGGAGTAGATCCTAAATATAAAATTTTAGCTTTAACTAATTATTATTTTCCGAAACATTAATAAAAAAACTTTCAGCATCATATACCGAATTTTGCGTATACAGACTTGACTAATATATTAAATACTGTCTATTCAGATGTTACTAAACGATCGTCTTTACTTTAGTAATCATTGTCATCGACTGTCAAATGTTTGCCTCAATATCTATAGGGGGCCCCATATAAAATTCCTACAGCGAGGACTAGTGCACTATTACCGGTTGCCTCTCGGCGACAGAAATTTAATTTAGGCCTAACTCAACTCAAATCTACGTGAGTTGAGAATATTTGGTAAGCCAAATATGTTTAGCATCTTGATAACTAGTGATTCGATTTTTTGGCTGTTGAAATTTAAGTGTAACGTAACACAACTTGCATCTATTAACTCTTTGGGGCACGCTAGGATTAAAAGTGTCCCACCTTTTTGACGCAACGTAATGCACGGTGGAACATTTTTAGTCCCATGTCGACTTATGGAAAAGGATGTGCTTTAATAAGTACAATTCATGAACCCATGTGGCACGGTGAGACTATTCGAGTCCCACCCTGTAACAACAAATTCAATTAAATTATTATTATTTTTTTATGTTTTTACATCATGTGATTCCTTTATTACCTTTATTTATACCAATTTTGTTTCATTTAAAACGCAATCAAATTTCTATGCAACATGGGTCTATTTTATTATCTGAAATCCTGTGTCGCAAAGAGTTAAACACTCTATTGATACAGAGAACGATATTGCTATAACGTTAGTGATAGTGTTAGTGATGTCTGGATAAGTAACATTCAATGTATCAATCAAGTCTGTTTGGACGATAGGGGATGCAGTGAGTACTAACGACCAGGTTGTAACAAATAACAATTTATTGAGTCTACCGAGAGCTCACTCCTTCTGACCAGCTCGACTCCACGTTCCGAGACTTTCTGCCCGAGGCTCTTCCAAAAACCTCCCTGTCGCTGGGCCTCGTCGGCGGACCGTTTTATGGCCCTCTTTTCTTTAGCCCCTCGAGTGGACTCATCCGCGACAGTCGTTGGTGAAAGCGATTTCCACTCGAACGGCTTCGCTCGCTACATCTGTATACACAATATTTAATGTATCGTGCTGAAAGTTTCTTATCAATATTTTGGAAAGTAATAACTGGCCGAAGCTAAAATTTTATATTTGGGGTTCATCTTCCTTCCCCTTTCATTTCTCTAAATTTCGTGTCGATTTACTATCGGGGCCTTTCGGAAGTGCACCCAAAGAATGTAGTTTTATAGTAGAATCTTTTGCTGATGGCGCACCAAACTTTTTAATATTATTTTTATTTAAGTTTGAAATAAAAGAACGTTGAAAAAACTGATCGCTGCGACGTATGGATCGCAATGTCCTGCGATATAACTAGGTTATAGATGATATTTAGGCATCAGTACATAATTTTATAAAATATTTTATCAAAATGTTACATTTCATAGCGAAAATATTAAACGGTCTGAACGGAAAATCTAGCATGGAGCGCATAGAATTCCGCGCTGCGATTATTTTTTTTTTATGTATCCACCATAGCAGAAAGTTTGGTTTCCGTACTTGTCTTTTTGAAAGCATGCTCAGCCTTCGGTGACCAGTTGATAATTACCTTGTTACCTTGTACTAATATGTATAATGCAGTTTATAGCTGTGTTACCTATGAACCAAACCTTTTGTAAAGAATAATTTCTAAAAATCGTCATAGCTGTTTTGTATTAGTAGGTTTCGAAAAATGCTGTATGCGAGGACTGTACTAGATAGTGATCTGATTTCACCTCTTGTCACTAAACATCTCAAAAATCAAACTTCCTACTCCATAAATATACCTTATAAATCATTTGCGTACAGACTGGTAGCAGATTGGCAGCAGACATTGACAGACATCTGTTTCCACGTTAAGCTACGAATCTAACGAACGAATGATTTGATCTAGCGAACGAAGATTAGAACGAATCTTCGCTTTGACGAAGCTGACGTCAAAAGGCTACTATACAGACTCTGCTTCTGCCGACAATCTGCCGCCAGGTTATACCAACAGAATCTGCAGTGTTTCTGTCACCGAATCTGCTCTAGCAGATTTTGTTATATTTCTGCAGCCAATTTGCTAACATAATATAACACACCTTGCATCAAGTCTGCGGTCATTCTGCTCTTAAAAGCTTGTAACAGGCGTTAGAAAAATCTGCTATACGGTACCAGATTAATTACCAGATTAACTAGTAAACCATTATCTTGTAGTCTATTGAAAAGTTGGTGTAAATATGTATTTCCGATGTTGTTCTTGATTTTCTGATGTAACTAAAATGATATTTATGTAAATGAAGCAAAAATCCAATCCTGGAATTACTTCGTCCATAAGCTGGACTTTTCAACCTCTTCAACGAGCTGTTCACCAAGGTGTTCAACCTTGTGGCTGAACTTCGTTTCAACCGTGGTCAATAAGGCGGGCCTTGGCCTGGCAGTCCAGAAAGGTGATACATAGACATCTGCTTCACCAATTTTAGCCACACTCTGGCTCGCAAGTACTAATCAGAAGTGAGATAAAGTCACTTTATCGTGTCAGTTTATACGTGTGCTTTTGTGTTTGTGAATTGCAAAATTCTATCGAGAAACGATTTTGTAGTGCTGCGATAAAGACGCTTGAACGATACTATAAAATCTAATTCAAGGACATAGTGCGCGGTGTATGTTATTTATATAAGCTTAGTAGTATATGTATAGTTTTTAAAGACAAAGACGATAATTGCTATGGGCTGTGAATCGTACCGTGGTGTGGATAGAGCGTCGAGGAAAAGGTGTGACACCTTCGATACTTATTCGGAGAGTCAGGTGAAGAAGGACAGCGAACGACTGGATTATCTTGTGCAAATGTTAAGAGAGGCGTTAACACTTGAAAAGGGAGCACACTCAGCGTGGCGGCAAGTAAAAATCGACTACAGCCTAAATTTTTTACGGAAGACAGCAATACAAATACACTACGTGCTAGCATATTTTTTTCCGATCGGTCATCAACAGCATATGAATAAGCACTTATAGGTGTACCGCTCGTAATATGAGAGAGACAGTAACGTGAGTCGAGTCTTTTGGACCCACTGACCGGCTTTACAGTACCTCAGGCTTTTGCTTATACTTGCAGATATTGTGTGCGACTGTGACATCACAAAGAGAGTTTACGGAAGACAGCGATACAAATACACTACGTGCTAGCATATTTTTTTCCGACCGGTCATTAATAGCATATGAGCAAGTACTTATAGGTGTATTGCTCGTAATATGAGAGAGACAGTAACGTGAGTCGAGTTTTTTGGACCCACTGACCGGCTTTGCAATACCTTAGGCTTTCGCTTATACTCGCAGATATTGTGTGCGACTGTGACATCACAAAGAGAGTGCAAGGGACTTGAGAAAACTTGCACCATCGCCTTCCAATCAATTCATTCGGGGTGTTTATTCCTGGGCACTTTTTTCGTCGTAATTGTGAGCGATAGATAAGAGAGTGTAAATGAATTCTAACGTTGGATATGTACTTGAACTTTTATTCTAAACAATAGTTTGTGTCTCCTCGGATGCTGACTATGGACTGTCTGTTCGGAATATACTACTCTTGCAACCCTACGTTGCGTCGTCGCCGATTTTCTTCTGACTTCTCCTACAAGTCGTAGAACTCGAAAGGCAACAATTACAATCATGGGCGACGCAGGATCTAAGCAAGTGTAGCTGTTTAGACCAGCCCGGTGCAATGGAATAAACACGCCGGAAATACATCTTCTTACGAGGAACATAATATGCGTCAATCGAGAGGCTTCGAGAGCATCGTTTAACCCTTCGCGGACTACCGCCGCATATATGTGTTCTGCGGAAACCATCAATTTTGCCGAGCAACCCAAATATGCGTTCGGCGAAAACAATTGATAAGGCCGAAAGACTCATACATGTGTCCCAAACAAACGCATTGCTATGGCCGAGAAACGCATATATGCGTTCACCAAGAACAACTGATAGAATAGAATAGAATCTTCTGGAGAATTTGTGCATGTACTATCTACATATATGTTCCATAATTTGACATCTTCGAGCGTTATGAATGAAAATCGCTTAAAGAAACATTTCTTTTCAAACAGTCATTTTAACACATTGACAGCCGGTGACCTAAGAGACATTTAAAGCCTGAGCGCCGGCAACGTATCGGCCACTTAACACTAGAACTACCGACGAATAAAGCATACTTGTTTCTATCGAAAAAATCATAATGAAAGGTATATAAAAAAATACGCATTTGCAAGAGAAACAAAGCTTTGTCTACATTTTTAACAGAAGATCACGGAAAATTGGCTAAGAGATGCCATAGTCAATTTATAAAATTCCTGTAAAAAATTACGAATGGGTCATTTTGACCACTTTGGTGGTTTTAGTGTTAAATCCCAAACGCCGGCCTTATTCGGTTGTTTCTGATCACTGAATAGCCAAAAAAAAATATTTAAAACATTATATATTTTCGTAAAATAGAACATTTTATTTGCATATTCGTCATATACAATTTAACGGTAATTAAAAATAGAAACAGAATCGAAATTTTTTATTTATAATTATAGAAAAAAAATACAGTTTCTCATTTCATGGTGGATCTCAGAAATCCGCGTTTTCGCGGGGCCGGCGCTCAAGTGACAGACTCAGAAACCCGCGTTTTCGCGGGACCGGCTGTCAACGTGTTAAGTGACTATCGCGGTAGCGGCTGGGCCCCACGGTACGGTTTACTCAAAATCACGCCGTCCGCAAAGGGTTAACTTGCTTTGAGTCGCCACAGCAATGTTATTAGTTCTGAGAGACACAACAGGTGGACCCGTTGACGAAACCAGATGCTATATTACGGCGTTAAAACGCAACGTTTGTCACTAACTGAGGTGAGGTACAAGGTGGCCTATGTTAGTGCATTGATTCCTGGGTAATACGAGGCATTATGACAGGACAGCGAGCAATTGACCGAGGCAAATCAGATACCTACTGTGTCGAGACAGTCGAATGGTTGATTTTAGATACTGCGAAGTCATACCATATCAAAACAACCAGGTGGTTGATTGGCGTGACTCTACTCCAGTTAAAGCCAAGGAGTAATGTCTAAATCCTGGGAATAGAAAAAATGACTGTTTCAACGACGTAGATTACTGCGACTCATTGTTCGTCAAACAAATTTTAAGAATCAAAACCATTTAGAAGTTTATGTAATCTTATTTGTGTANAAAGCCAAGGAGTAATGTCTAAATCCTGGGAATAGAAAAAATGACTGTCTCAACGACGTAGATTACTGCGACTCATTGTTCGTCAAACAAATTTTAAGAATCAAAACCATTAGAAATTTATGTAATCTTATTTGTGTGCTTTGTTACTAGCAATAAGCTAAGTGGTGTGTAATTTCGATCTGCTTTTATTATTGTCTTGCGTGGTTCTGTATCTACAGGGTGTCTCAAAAGGTCTGTGAGTCCCTTCAAGGTATGATTCCTGAGATGATTTCAAGCAACTTTTTCCTTTCCGAAAATTTCAAATTCCGCTTTGTTAACGAGTTGTTAGCGAAAAATACTAACCAATCACAGAGCGAGTAAGGTGGCTGGCCGCCGGCGGGAGCATTAATTCCGTGCCGTGCTTGTGTCTCAACGAACAAGTCAGAATGTATCGAAGCAACTGTGAACGAGTATTGAAACTCAGTTTATTTGTTCTACGTAAATAATAATTAATTAGTTTATTCGATATAACTTTTGTTCAACACTCGCCAACAGTTGCTTCGATAGATTCTGATTTGTTCGTCAAAGCATAAGCACGGCACAGAGTCAATACTTCCACTGGCGGTCAGCCGCTTTACTTGCTCTGTGATTGGTCAGTGTTTTTCGTTAATATCTTGTTAACAAAGCCAAATTTGACATTTACACAAAGGAAAAAATTGCTTGGAATCATCTCAGAAATCACCCCTTAAAGGGACTTACAGACCTTTTGGGACACCCTGTATAATATAATAGGCCCACTCTTTCTTACTACATTCGTAAAGACAAAGTGCATGTATTTTTATTATGGGTTGAAACTTTCGTATCTATAAATCAGATCACATAGCCTTGCGTCACAGGCGGGTCACGGACGCCAATTGGGCAGTACGAACGAAATACCACTCTTGCCTTTATGTTTCACGGAAGTTATTTCTAGCTGTGCATAATACTTACAACCGTTGAATTGTTTGGTTAGCTTGTATGTGATATAATGACGTAACGAGGGTATGTTTATGAGTTCTCGTTTCCTTTGTTTTTGGTTTACTGTGATTCAGTTTATTATAATTATTATTATCTTCCGCAGCGCTTAGTAATCTGCACAACTGAAGACATCTGACGTGCAGGCGGTCAGCATGTTTTATGATACACAAGCTAGTAAGCTATTTTTGAAAAAGTTGCTTCATTCACTAATTTTTATCAATATAATTTTTTTGAACTTAGCGTACAATCCCAACAGTTATTTGTAGAATCATAAAACGACTTTCCAAAGGGTTCGAGACGAGGGTCAAACGATGCTTAGCCGATTACGTTTCAAGTTTCAGACCTGGCGAAAATTTAATTGCGTTTTCAAACACTCCGTAGAAAGCGCTTCCATCTCCATATGGTATCCTCTAATCGCATGCACGAAATAAGTCGGTGCCAATTAACAGATCTCCAATTGGCCAATCCCAACACTCAGCCTAAAAAACAAGACGGCTCTCAGAATTTTCTGACTTTCAAAACGAGAGACAGTCTCAAAATATAGTCCAAAACAAGAACATCACACTTGAATCCACGTTACAACGTAAAACCTCTATTTCTCTAAAGGGTCATAGAAAACACCGACTACTACGCGGTGCGATACTCATCGAAACGTAGATTTACGACCTTCGTTTGTCACGTGAACTCTGCTCACAAGTCTCACCGAGTGTTTGCAAAAAGCAGGATTCGCACTGCTTGATAATGTCGAACTACCATGATCGCGATGACTTGCACTAAAACAACGTCCACTGGGGATACCAACCCGGAACCGCTTTCGCATCATTTCGAGCTGGGCTTCTTGCACTCTTACCTTTACGGGCATCTCATTATGTCCTATCTTCTTTTACTTGTCTTTCTTCACCGTTGTGGTCTTTTCGCCGCAGAACAACTTCCAAGTAAATGGCTACACTGTTCCAGCGATATTCATTCGGTATGAGTTTTACGACGTTGTTGCGCATAAAGTGTCCAATTGTCGTCTCTAATCTTTTTCTTTCAGTACTGACCGTCCATAATTAAACGAATGGTCGTCGTTATCTGTTTCGCAATACAGACAGTCTTGTGTTCTGAACTTACCCAACCTATGCAAATAGCTGTGTCCTGTTAGAAGCTGGGTCAAGTAAAAATTAACTTCTTCGTAAGCTCGGTCTATCCACGGGACCAGTTTTCTTGTAAGTGTGGCAATTTATTCGCCTCTGGTATCCTTATCTCAACATTCCTGCAAGAGTTTCATGGTATAAGATCTAGCTTTTTCCATTGCGCGTATCTTATCAATTTGTAGACTTTTCTCACAGACCTGTTTTCATTTTTGAACGAGAAGATCTATTAGTGTCGTTGGTTTTGATACCGTGAGATAATAATACGCTAATCCAAGTTAGCATGAATATCTATGAATATTATTTCTTGAATAGTACATCTATGAATATTATATCTTGATCTTAATCGTGTCAGTGTAGATTTCGTACAGGAGGATGGACTATATCAGAGGTGGGGAACTCTTTTGCCATTAGAGGCCACATTTAAAATAGGCAGTAATAAAGGAGACTGCTATACTTTTTTTATAATATTTATTTAATTCTATTAATTTTCAAATTGTCGTAATCTATATAATTAAATATTAATTAATACATGAGCTAGCTTTTATGCAGCGTTCGCCATATTACGTTCCCCATCTATGGACTATACAGTGATCATAAGAAATTGTTTTTTGTTTGAATTCAGGCTGTTTACATTAGCCATCGGCTTGTTTAGTGCGTTAATCGTGCCTCTTTTTTACAGCTACCTTCTTTATGTGTTCTCAATAGGTGAGCTTAGTGCCTAATGTCACTCCCAAATACTGTATCAAAATTTTAGTTTCTACTCGCTCGCGTCTCACCAGCATTGACCTGATATTGGGTATCTTTTCACTCGTAAACATTACGATTTGATAC
>SMSQ01025894.1:57505-68187 GCA_019453375.1 Ctenoplectra terminalis
AAGCATGGTTTCGAAGTGGTTATACAGATAAAATATAGTTTGTTAGTTATAAAATTTGTTAGTTACAAAAAGAATATAGTATAACGTAAGCATTCTGTTGGATGACCAACCTACGCATACACGCCGAATCATACTAAACAGATAACTAAGATTCTGTTATTAGTCATTTCGAACCCGAAAACAAGGTAAAAGTCCNTTTTTTTATAATATTTATTTAATTCTATTAATTTTCAAATTGTCGTAATCTATATAATTAAATATTAATTAATACATGAGCTAGCTTTTATGCAGCGTTCGCCATATTACGTTCCCCATCTATGGACTATACAGTGATCATAAGAAATTGTTTTTTGTTTGAATTCAGGCTGTTTACATTAGCCATCGGCTTGTTTAGTGCGTTAATCGTGCCTCTTTTTTACAGCTACCTTCTTTATGTGTTCTCAATAGGTGAGCTTAGTGCCTAATGTCACTCCCAAATACTGTATCAAAATTTTAGTTTCTACTCGCTCGCGTCTCACCAGCATTGACCTGATATTGGGTATCTTTTCACTCGTAAACATTACGATTTGATACAATGCGATAATAGAACTTGTTAAGCCCCTGAACGGAGAAGGTTTTAATGATATACATCCTAAAGATATTCAAGAATTATTGGTAGAAGAAGACGCTGATGAAACAAATTTGATAGAAATGACATATGAGATAGACTTAATTTATTTGGTGGACGATAGTACAGATGGAAACGCTGAAGTTCAAAATTTTACCCTAAGAAGCATACAGGAAGGCATAAACTTAGCCGAACAATTGAAGTTCTATTTTCAAAATATAGATCCTTCTACCGGAAGGAAACGAATTAAAATAAGACTTTTTGTATTAATGAATCGAGATGGTGTGAAGTAGATATAGACAAATTTTAAAAATATACCCAAAATACAGCAAAACAGTTTGCAGACTACTATGGATGGTATTATATGTCAGTCTCCATACACAAAATATTAATTCATGAAAAACAAACAGTATAAAATGCACTACTTCCAATTGGCTAATTATCGGAAGAGACATAAGAAACTTGAAACAAAAATTTCATAAAATTTAAGACCAAGAATACTCTGAAGATTTCAAATGAAAATACATTTTATAGATTATTGTTTACATTTGTTATATGTACAGGATGTCCCAAAAGGGCTGTAAGTCTTTTTAAGGGATCATTGCTGAGATGATTCCAAGCAACTTTTTCCTTTGCGAAAATTTCAAATTTGGCTTTGTTAACGAGTTATTAACGAAAAACACTGACCAATCACAGAGCGAGTAACTGGTCGCCGGCGGAAGCGTTGATTCCACGCCGCGCTTGTGCTTCTACGAGCAACTCAAAATGAATCGAAGCGACTGTTGATGAATATTAAACAAAAGTTATATCGAATAAACTAATTAATTGTTATTCGTGTAGAAGAAACAAATTAAGTTTATTCGATACTCCAAATAAATAATGAACAAATCAATGAAAAGTAATTGAAATTTAATCAAGAATAGAATGCAATTCGTTTTTCTAATAAAAATTTATTCAAATAATATCAAACACTATTAAAAAAAAGAAGTTGCGTGAAATCATCTCAGGAATCATCCTTTAACCCTTTCACTACGGTACTCTCAGAATTGAAAAAGCTCTTTGTATATTAATCGATACAGTTTTTGTTGATATAACAAAATGTATATAGCAAAATTTAAGTATATCGCTTGATGAATGACAGCAGATCATATGTAAATGANCAAGAATAGAATGCAATTCGTTTTTCTAATAAAAATTTATTCAAATAATATCAAACACTATTAAAAAAAAGAAGTTGCGTGAAATCATCTCAGGAATCATCCTTTAACCCTTTCACTACGGTACTCTCAGAATTGAAAAAGCTCTTTGTATATTAATCGATACAGTTTTTGTTGATATAACAAAATGTATATAGCAAAATTTAAGTATATCGCTTGATGAATGACAGCAGATCATATGTAAATGAAAATACAAACAATTCTATGCTACAGAAAACGTCTATGCGCACTTTTATCAGACGATTACTTCATTTTTAACTCTTTATCGACCGGTTCATTCGAGCGCGGATACATCACTAACACCGGCTTGGTTTTGGCTATCTTGCGGAAATATAAGCGCTTATTTTTGTAGCTCTATTTTTAAATCGAAATTCGTGAGAATGATTGGTATATCGTTTCTCTTATTGTAGGGTAATTAAATTTAATAAAATTTTGAATTTTCATAATGTTAATGTTAAGCAGCAAGCGATAGATAAACGTTGGCTGTAAAAAGCCGATTAGTAGGCTCCCGATTGTTAAAGTGTTAAAGGCGTATTGAAACAATAAAAATAAAAGTAAACGACAGTATTAAACACTATTAAAGAACTATGTTTAGGATTTATCATCAATAACAGTGTTTGATGTTATCTGAATAAATTTTTATTAGAAAAAAGAATTGCATTCTATTCGTTATTAAATTTCAATTACTTTTCATTGATTTGTTCATTATCCATTTGGAATATCTGAAAAACTTAATTTATTTGTTCCATGCGAGTAACAATTAATTAGTTTATTCGATATAACTTTTGTTTAATATTCGTCAACAGTCGCTTCGATACATCCTGAGTTGCTCGTAGAAACACAAGCCCGGCGTGGAATCCAACGCTCCCGCTGACACCCAGCCGTCTTAATTGGTCAGTGTTTTTCGTTAATAACTCGTTAACAAAGCCGAATTTGACATTTGTGCAAAGGAAAAAGTTGTTTAGAACCACCCCAGGAACAACCCCTTAAAGGGACTTACACCCTTTCTGGGACACCCTGTATATACGCTCTTCGTAGCGAAAGGGTTAAAGGAACTTACACTTATGTTGGGATGCCCTGTATAATGGCACTGATCAATGTTCAATAACCTTATGCCACTTGGGGATGTCTACAGAGTCCATATACTATTTGTCCGTCAGAAGATGGGTAGGCAAAGCATTTACGTTCCCCTTTCCATCGTACGCATTGTTACTATTGACTGAGACGGTGACGAAGATCAACAATGTGTTATATCGAGATCGAAAGAACTGGAAGGATTAAATAGGGTAAATGTGGTAAAACCTGATACTCCGAACTTTCCGGCTAACTACCCTGCCGGTTGAGACAGAGGGTTGAAACTTGATTTACGGTGTTTTCTTTAACCCTTTCGGTACGAGCGCCGGATATATCCGCCATTCATCTGATGACCTGTGTGTACGATCGCCGGATATATCCGGCATTCATCTGATGATCTGTGTGTATGAGCGCCGGATATATTCGCCATCCATCTAATGACCTAGTGTTACTTATATAATTAATAGATTTTTATATAAAAGTCTTTTAATATTAAAACTATAAACGACACTTGTTAGAAGAAACATTGTTTTATTAAGCACAGTTCTTATTTAACGCTTAGAAAAATCTTCGTACAAAAGAGGACTGACCACGCGCTATGTGTGGATTTTCGTGTGTACAGTGGCAATGTCACAGCGGACAGAGCACTCGTACCGAAAGGGTTAAGTAAGCTATCAAAAGGCGCATTGCCAGATAAAATCGGTTCATTGGCACTTTTGACCATTTTATCTTGCTTAACCTTTGCCTATAAAACTATAATATTTAGGTGTGTATAAAACCATTGTAAACAGGTAAAACGTGTACATGAAAAAAAGTATTCCATATTAGGACAACTCAGCCTATGCAGGGTGTTCCACTTAACTTTACCACTTGGACTATCTCGCTTGTTTTTGATAATATTAAAAAATATTTTAGGAAACTAATAGTTTTTCGGTATAAATAAGTTAATACCTATTTACACAGAAATTCAACAGGATCGAGTAATAGTAATAATAGTAACATATTAAAAAATATATTATTCTATTTAAAAACAATATCGGTAATCTTCATATGTTCCCTACGTGTTCATGTATGGTAAAACTAATCATGTCACATTATGTTCGTTTCGAATCCATTCAACTTGTTCTTGAAACGAGCGAGATATTTTAGGCGATAAAGTTATGGTATGTTTAATGGTATGTAGGTTTTTGGGGCTTGGGTTAGATTTAAATTAAACTGAAATTAATTTTCATTTATATTTGCATAAATTTAATAATACATTTTATTATTAACGCTATACGACTGCAAATACTTCAGTCACTGTATAGAAACCGATATCGATACCCTTCTTCATAAAGAGCTGATTATTTCTCAGGCTAGAATATTTCTCGTCCGGCAAACGCCACGTTTTGCCATGTTCCAATAATTTATAAAAATAAATTATTCTTAATAAAACATAAAATTATCGGAGGGACTGAAATGTCATTTATTGAAATTGGAGAAGTTTACTTTTTAAGAGGTATGAAATATATTTCTATAAATATCTCGGAAATTAAAACTAAGCGGTGGTAACATATGTATGAAAAAGTTGTTTAAAATGATCTTGACAATACAATTCAAGGTCACCGAAATTTATGAGGTCACCTCTGTTCCAAGTAATTACCAATAAAAAAAAACGCTCTCGTTTAATGGTATTCAGCACTGACAAAGAAAACATTATGCAATGTTAACCCTTTGACTGCAGCACACTCTCGCACGAAATCATCAATATGTACAACGCGATATTTGTTGGTCAGTCACTGTGACTGTCACAAAATGTTATGCTTATTGATACAAATATAAATTTCATTCACATAGGTAACAATATGTTTATTTACAAAATAAATATAAAAAGTCAATCACTTAGCAACTGTTCGGTCCTGAACGGCTCCGAATAATTAGAAACGATTCTAAAGCAAACCATCACGGTTTATGACACGGTAGACTAGAGACAGCTAATTCTTGGGTGCCATCTGGCTTGCAGACTATCGATGGCACGTGCAAATTTTGGGCCCGAGTAGCGGTGCCATGTCATAAACCGGGAAATACCAAAGGGGTAGGTTGGCGCGACCGAAACTGTTTTCGCCAACCTGGAGGACCACGTGGCGACCAGAAGACGGTCTTGTTGCCAACTCGCGGCCTACCTACCCCGTAAGATGGACACAGTTCCCCTTCCAAAAAATAGCACGCCAAGGGCGTACTGGAAGGGAAGAACTGTGGCTATATAGCGAGGTGCAAAACGCGCCCCGATAGACATTAGTACACATTTCGTTAGACATTTTGGACATTTCGTAGACACATTAGACATAGTAATAGACATTTTTTATACATTTTCGATTAGACATAGCAAGACAACGTGAGACATCGTTGCACATTCATAGATACTTGTACATCGACAAGGATACAAACCGTAGATACAGTCCACTAAAACACATTCGAAGGGAATTCAATAATTCGGTTGGATTCCACCGCGTCGTTTAATCATCTCCAATCACGGTCGACGCTGCGACGCACAAACAGCAACAGTACTACCTAATTAGATTAGTAACACAGTATATATTATAATTAGAAAATATTTAGAGAGCTTAAATATATATCTTTCGTAGTCAAAGGGTTAATATGTAATGCTCTTGATCAATTTTTGATTAGGATAAAGTTCCCAATGGTGGCTATTTAACCCTCTATGGGACCGTGTGACATAAAACTTACAAACTGATGTATCTATATCTTAAAAAATTAATTTTGTTTAGTTATCACTGCACTATTAAATTTGATTATTATATTACTGTAGCGACACCACGATCTATCTACGGTAATTATTAGTTAAAACATTTTCAAATCAAAATGAAAAACTGTAATCAGTCGTAATTTTTTCTCCGATAACCAGATAAAATTCGGGCTATAGAGGGTTAACACGAAATTTGGAGGGTAGAATGGGAGGGAGGAGGCGGACCTGCATATAAAATTTCAGCTTCAGTCAGTTATTAGTTACCGAGATATTGAAAAAAACTTTCAGTACTCATACATTGAATAGTAAATGTACAGACGTGACTAATCCATTGAATGTTGTCTATCCAGATGTTACTAATGCAACTGTATACGCTGTAGTAGTATCGCTTGTCAACTGTCGAGCGGCCGATGACCTTATAGCGACATCGGCCTCAGTATTATACGGTGTCCCATGTAAAATTTTGACGCGAGGACTGTTCTGATATTGCTGGTCGCCGTGAGGCAAATCTACTTAAGTGACTGTATTTCATAAGTTAAATGTATTTAATTCCTTGATAACGAGCGATTACATTTTTCGCCATCAGAAATAAAATGTGACGTAATATAACTTACGACAGCCAATTCAGCATCCTAGACTCTCGGGTAAGCTACTCCGATTGACCGAATCATTACTGCAAACGAGTCAAACTCTTTCTTTCGAACTTTATTCTAATATATATACATATGTATAGTGTAACTGGATCTAATATGGAACACTGTACGATCTCGATGACTAAGTAACGAACTGTATCAGAAATCATGTAAATTACTTCTTTATAGGCAAAAAAACAGCCTTATTAATTTTTAAATATCAATCGAAAATGTGCCACGAAAAGAGAAACATTTCTGTCTTTGAAGGGGCTACAAAATTTCTTGAAATCCAAAACGAATTGAATTTTTTAGTGCGGGTAAATTAAAAAATAATTTTTTTACATAATTTATTATTAAATATGTGTGTACTTGATTATCTGAAAATAGGATAATGTTAAATTAATTTTCTTCTTAGTATAAGTATTACTTTTCTGTCGAAGTACATGGGTACCTAATATGCAATACAATGAGTACACGCAATATGGAACATTTTAAATATGTCGTTTTAGTATATATATTATACATACATTTATGTTTATTGTACCTACTTTGTATTATACGTACAAATTAGATATGTATGTATGTACGATGTTTTGGGCGTTTTTACTGCGGATATGGAAAATGTAGCTCTTCAGCGTGTCAATCACGTATAACATGTATAAAAGATGAAGATACCTGTTTATTTGTCTCTTTTATTTAAATAGACGTTTATTTTTTATAGCGGAAATAAAATTTTTTGAGGTTTCTTTACGAATTTCCTAAGTATTCAATATTGGGTAGTACTATTTTTTCGGATCGCCAATTTTTGTTTTTCACTTTTCTTACTATAATTTCAAAACTTTTAAGTTTTTACGTATATGTAGCTATTTACATATGAATATCTATTCATTTTGTCGTGTTTTAACATAGGTTTTGTTTAAATAATACCATTTCTCTAATTTTTTACAAGATTTTAAAATCAGGTTTCCATATTAGGCAGAGTTACCCTATATATAATTTAGTTATAAGTAATAAGTTACCCTTATATAATTCTTATATATATACATAATATATATATACACACACACACACATATACATGCACACAGCTACCAAGAATTCCATTTATTTATATCTGTCGTTGAAATTTCATATGGAACACCCTATAGATACTGCGGCCAATATCGCTATAGCGTCATGAACTACTCGACAGTTGACGATAACTACCACAGCGAAAACGGTAGTATTAGTAACATCTGGATGGGCAACATTCAATGGATTAGTCACGTCAGTAAACGCATATTCAATATACGGCGCTAAAAGTTTTTTATTAATATCTCAAAAACTAATAGTTAGCTGAAGTTAAAATTGTATATTTTGGGTCCACTCCGCCTCTCCTACCATCTCTCGAAATTTCGTGTCGATAACTGACCGGGGCCTTTCGGAACTACAGTTTTAAAATGTGACAATGGAATTGACGACGGGCAATTTAGCATCCGACTCCCGGGTAAATTATTCGGATCGACCGAATCATTTCTGCGAACAAGTCAAGTTCTTTCTTTTGAACTTCTTTTCGCCACAGGTACTCGCACAGGTGGTAGTCCAAATTGCTTCCCCGAATTCCTCCCCCCCGAAGACGCAACCTCAGTTGTCTCCACTGACTCTCAATTACTTGATTGTCCGCTTCTATTTCAGAATCCACGAAACTGATGGAGTAATTTTCTGACAAGTTTTTATATCCCTTGTCGTCCAAACAGTCGTCAGCTTTCCAACAATCGGAATAAATCGTTGTTCCCGGAGCAATGTGTTTTTTGATTATTGGAATTAATGCGTTACAACTTCTCTTCTCTTTGGTGCATATCACCAAACGAAGTTCATCGGTCTCCATTTCTAGAGCCCCAAAAATCCATTGACCTTCCCTCACGCGGCCATTTTCATATTTTCGGCGGCCGAATTTCATTTCATTAACTTCGACTATTTTTCCAGGCCCCCCAATTGGGCTGTCGTTATTAATTATTTTCTCTATGGTCAGCATGCAGACCTCTCTGCAATAACAATATAGATCCGCAATTGTTTCCGGGGATATGTTGTGCCTACCCAAACTCTTTACTTCATTTAGTGCACAGTCATATTTGAATCCCCTTGCAAAATAGTATGTAAATCTTAAAATGTCTTCCATTGGGACATTATGATATTCAAACCACGTCTTTTCTGCTATGGTTCGTTCTATGGAGTGCTTCGAACACCTCCATCGTTTACCTATACAGGTATTTCCAGTTTTCGTTTGTCGAGAGCTTTCGGTAAGTTTCATAAAATGTTTGCCATTTTTCGGACACTTTCGCTTGGAGGGTAATAGTCCTACACTTTGACACCACGAAATGCACCTCTCTCGTGACACTAGCACTTGAAAAACAAGTCTTTCCACATTCCAGATTCCTTCAAGAGGATCATTTACTATCCAAGACATTGCAGCTAATGCTGTAGGATCGAATGCGTAGACCAGGCTTGGAAATTAACTGCTGCTTTCGGCCGATTTTCAGAAGCAGCGCCCTCTTTCTCCCGCCGCGCGGCTTGGCCCCTGTGGCGGCGTCAGTGTACGACGTAAGTATCTCAGGCGCGTATCATGTGAACCGCGCGTGGCGTATTAGGGCGACACTCGTATCGAGAGGTTCCTACATCATCCATGGGGTACTGCTATCAATGCGGTTTTTTAATCAGTCCTAACGCGCCACGCGCGGTTCATATGATACGCGTTTAAGATGCGCCATCGTGGCCGTCGCGGGGATGAAGACACACAGCGGGAGAAAGAAAGCGTTGCTTTTGAAAATCTACCGAAAGGAGTAGTTTATTCCCAAGCCTGACGTAAACAGTAAATTACGCACGTCACTACAGTTCAGACTGTCTGCTCTTCTCGTAAACGCTTCTCGCGACAAGTAAAACATAAACCGATCACACCATTCAGACCATTTTTCATTATACATGTATGTATGTATCACACGCGGCTAACGAGAATTTCATTTGTTTATAACGTTTGTGGTTGAAATTTTATAACCCGTCCCTATAGATGCCGTGGTCGATATCGCTATAGTCATTGACTCGCCAGTTGATAACGATAGCTACACATCGAAGACGGTTGTATTGGTAACATGTGGATAAGCAGCATTCAATGTACTAATTACGTCTGTATACGCTGTATTCAGTGTATGGCGTTGACGTATTTTTATTAATATTTCGGAAACTAATAATTGGTTGAAGCTAAAATTTTATATTTGGGGTCTGACTCTTCCCTTCCCTCCTACCCTCGAATTTTGTATTGATTCTCCACCGGGGCCTTTCGGAATTACAGCTATTGATTGTTTTAATATACGTACTTCTCTTACAAGGGACATTACCCAAATGACACACGCCGATTTTTATGAAATTTTGATATGTTAAAGAACTCGAAAACATACTTGACACGTATTTTCTTTTATCTGCAAACATCCATGTTGAAGAGGTGAAAACAACCCTCAAAGTATGATTGAAAAGCATATTTTAGCGAATATCTCGAAAGCTATTTGGCGTAGAGGAAAAATAAAAAATGCTAATTGCGTGGTTTCGAAAGGCCGATTATATGGTAAAAACAAATTTTCAAAAAATTCAGTTGTTTACACAATTTTTTACAAATTAACATTAATTTGCAAATTTCTTTTACAAAACGTGGAAGTATTTTCATAAAAATGTGTACGCACAAACTATAGGTATAAACAAAAAAATCCGGATAAATTGGAATTTTTAGTTTCAACCTTATAAATATATATTATGACGTTTAAAGTTATACCCACGGTTCGTAATGGACGGCTCCTTCTGCGTGCACGATTGGTTTTTATGCATAACATTCTGTTAATTAACTTGTATTATNCACGGTTCGTAATGGACGGCTCCTTCTACGTGCACGATTGGTTTTTATACATAACATTCTGTTAATTAACTTGTATTACACATGGTAAATAGTTTCTTGGGTCGAAAAAATTAAAGCAGCAGGTAAAAATACCCGATATGATGATCCTCGTACGGAAGACCTAAGGGCGACGACTATGCTCCTGCGAAGCGTCGCCGCCCCGTAACCGTGATTACAATTTCTTACCAGCAAAAGTGATTGCTCGTTTATAGTTGTTTTACGTTTATAAGAATATAATACCTATAAAAATGGCTAAAAAGCTACTATGCACCGTGATTTTTATTTGGAGAATAATTATGTTTTTGTAAAACTTATAAGATGCAACTACTAAAATACAATCATTAATCCATGATCAATTATCTGCACCTAGGCACAGAGAATTGTTTAAAGAAGCATGGTTTCGAAGTGGTTATACAGATAAAATATAGTTTGTTAGTTATAAAATTTGTTAGTTACAAAAAGAATATAGTATAACGTAAGCATTCTGT
>SMSQ01025895.1:5206-59220 GCA_019453375.1 Ctenoplectra terminalis
GATAAAGATGCAACGTGTATTAGTCAGTAGGTGGAAAATTGATAATCTGAAAATAACGTTGCGAAAGAAAGTTCGAGGGATATTGTAACGTCGCGTACGCTCCGTGTCTTCCATTCACGCGGTTGATGAGGTTAGAGAAGATTAAGACGATAGGGAATTGTATGTTAAATTGCTTATATTCGCCGTACGTGGGTTAGTTTTACATGGGCGTAGAATCGATATATGGGACGCGAAAGACGAGTATAAATTATAGAGAAGACCACATGGCCACGAACGAGCAAGTGCTTCGATGGCGATTCGGGTCGGATCTGGAACCTCGTCTATTACTACTACCGTTTGATTGGACGATTAATAGTACCCTGATGGCTTTCTTGAAAATTCGGTTCTATTTCGGTACGGAGTTTCGCAATTTGGGAATGCGTCGAGCCCACTAACGCGCCAAGAATGCTGCCGAGCGATTTTAGAAGCCTTAATGGGGTTTTATCAACAGATAAGTATATCGGTACCAATTAATTTCTTCTCAAGCGAATGATTTTTAAATAGCGATCGCAATATTCGTATGATTCTACAAAAAGCAACTGTTTCACGGAAACTGTTAAATATAAAGTGACATGCAGCAACCTATAAATTTCGTAATTAAATATTAAAAATATCGTACTTTAAATTAGAAATCATTGAAATTCATTCTTTAATCTATACATATAACTAGTACAAATTTTACAATCCTCAATTAAAGCTTAACTCTGTTAGCATTACAACTAGCAAAATAATTAAAATGGCTAATTCGCAATTTCTCATAGAATTTTTATAAATTTACTGTGACACGGTTTTAAAAATTTTCTATGATTTTCTATGATTTTCTATTAACAGTATGAATACTTGAATTATGTATTCCTTTTTAAATACCTAACATTTTAATTTCTGCGATACAAACAAGTATACTTGAACCGTCGGTAGCTCTGAAGTCAACAATGTATACATTTCCCAAAGCTTTTCCTTTACGATATTAATTTAAAATTCCTTTTTATACCCGTCAAATAAACGTCAGATTTGCATAAAAATGCTATCTATACGTATAACAAGCATCAATTGAGAAGGTCTTCGGCTCATTTTTCAGCGACATCCAGCGTCTGCGTCCTTGATATCCGATAGAGCTGAACGCGTCGCTGTTCCGTTGTAGCGACACTTCTTTTTTCAGTAAAAGCTAATCAGTAACGTGCACATAAAGCCGCGCCCAAAGTGACACTCCTCGGCACTCTGATTGGATTAACCCGGGATGAATGTCAAGTTACTTTTGCCGCTTATATTCCGCACCATAGCCACCGCTCGATGTTAATTGTATGAATATCGCATGAGCGAATTTATACATCGACCGAGAGAGAGAGAGAGAGAGAGNTATGATATAGTAAAATTATTTTTATATCTTTTCTTTTTTTTTATCACGTATAAGGCTGTAATTATACAAGAATTCTTTGAATCTAAAACTGGCGGAAGGTTTGGAAAATTTTGATTCATCGAATATGTGGATCATTCTAATTACGATACAATAAACTTACTTTCAAACCTTCTCTCTTCTTACGCCCAACTTTACAATATTACACAGCGTGCAAAAAGAAAACATTCTACACCCTTACCATTCATTAACGACAAACTTTATGGAACAGCCATTCGTTACATGGCCAAAAATGTAACACCGAAATTTATGGCGTCGCGGTAGTGCTTGAAATAAACGATGAAGCCACAATACCCGCATACTCTACATGCGTATATATACGTACTTACATACACTACCGTCCAAAAGTTTGTAATCGCTTTAACGTTTCCACTAATACAGAATCACTCCCTAATTTTCTTATCGATTCAAAATTAATATCACGGGTATTAACAGCAATTTTCTATACGTTGATCGAATTTTCGCTAAAAACTTTTCTAAGCTAACACAATTCCAAATGTCTCTATTTTAATATATTTTTCACTCTACAGTTTTTCAAAGGAACAAGCTTCTAAATTCTCTTTCTTTTTTTTTTAATGCTTGCTTACTTTCATTTCAAGTCTCAAAATTCACGATCATTCGAAACTTTTGACGGATAGTGTATGCAAGTCCATGTGTCATGAGTTTCGCGAACTTTTACAAAAATACACGCGTATATGTTCGAACCTTCTATGCAGAGGGTAGCATAAATCCGTGGAGGTGTTAAAGCACATTAAATTACGTCGTGCCCGTTAACTTGTAATAACCGAGTCGTAATTCTCCCAACAACATTTACAAGCAGGCTCATACGAGGCCACACCAGGTGTTTACACTACGATAAAGCAGCCTGTGTTCGCGCGTACCTTGTATCCGTTTGTTTCAAGAACCACATGCAGACTTTATTCGCGTTAAAATCGCCTTCCGGATGGTCTCAATAGCGTCGCGAACATTTTTCTTACGGTTACATGCCGCTGGTCGCCGCATCTTTGGTCGTGAGTTAATTGAAAGCAGGTTAAGACAGTTGTGTAACGATTCTAAAGTTCAGTAGGTTGTTCATAACAGCAGTTAAATACCGATATATTTTGAGATTTCTATATCGCAACGTAATAACTGCAACCTAAGAACATAATAGCTTAAAAATGCAGATATTCTAAAGGTATTTATGATACCGATTTAGTCTGCGATTCGTGACTCGGTAACCGGTAAAAATAGAGCAGCTCGTCGTCCTACGAAGAGAAACATCTATTTTTTTTTAAATCTGTTTTCAAGATGTATATGTTTCTAAAAGAAACAGAAAGAGATGTCTGAATAAAAAGTGAAATTTAGGTGTGCCGTAATTTAAATATTGTTTGGATAGTACATATTAATCTTAGGTGGTAAATATTGTTTTATTATAGAACGATTTTCAAGGAAACTTTATAAATGCTTCAGCGTTACTTTTCTTTTTTCTTTTCGTCCCAAGGATATTTTAATATTTAATCTTACAAATTGTAACTAGTTCTGTGCAGCTAACACGTATTTTATAAACCCAGAGATACAAGCGTTTAAATTTTTTTATATTATCGATTAACTATGATAGTTACGAAAAGAATAAACGTATTCCACAAAGTTTATAATTACATTAATTTTCAGTTAACATCAGAATTGCAATTCTACAGCCAACAGATAACTGTTATAGGAATTTTGCATAAAATGTCACACTCGAGGCTTTCTTTACACACTGGACGTTAGAAATCGCAAAAAAAAGGGACGAAAGTTGCGCAGAGTCATTAAGATAAGCGGCTAATTAATAATCGGCTTCAAGAGGACCCAATGAATCACCGTTGGTCCACAAGGAACGCTGCAGGTTCGGTGTTACGCTCCGGATTCACGACGACGAGGATTAAACGGCTCTAGTGTCCACGAAAATAACTTAACAAGAATAAACATCGAACTCGATTCTGAAGGTACGCGTTATCGGTACCGATCATCGAGACGCCGGTGTCGCGACCAGAGCGAAGCACCAAAGTCTTATTCGTCGTCCACATTTGCTCGAGACATCTGTTTCTGATCAGCGAATCTCCATCATTTGTCTCTATCTGATTTCACGAGACCGAATAAAGAATTCGCGCAAAGATACCAAGTTATTTTCAATTGAAAGTATCTTGCGCAATCGAAACCTTGGATTTCTATTATAAACTTGGAGAATTGAAAAATGACGATATGTAGAATAATAATAGTGATTGTGTCATGAATATCGAATGCAGTTAATTTCCAAAGGCAAGGGACAAAGTTACGATTACGTATGTTAAAAATTAAATTAAATTTTCACATTTGACGATTCTATTGCAACAGATCTAAAATGAGGAATAACAAAATTAAAACCTAATCTAGCTAATCTTTCCGAATTTAATTTCTGTTTCTCTCTTCGATACGCTCTATATCACGTTCTTAAATTGTTAACTCCAATTAATTACGCAAGCACAAGCGTGCAGAATTTTTTTTATATTTTTTATATTCCAGTCTTCCATTTCTACATTTTCACAATGAAAATTATAAAATTATAAAAACCATCCGTACGGGGCAACAAGCGTGTGCGAAATAATAAAATGAATTATTTTAGAACCTCGTTTTCCTATCAGAGTCTCGAAGCTTAAATCGAGCATTCGCAGAAACGTTTCGCGGTTTCACGGAATTCCATCCTTCTTTTCACGCCTCTCGACCAGTTTCTCGCGCCGGATATAATTGACTTTTCTCGATAAGACCGGATTCCGCGGCGAATTCGAAATGCTTTTTCACGGTGGTCCGGCAAGACGAAGCGCGCCGAGAGGCGCGTCTAAACGCCTCGGTCTTCTTGCTCGCATCGACGATCTGTCCGCTCGGCGCGAGCAATGAAACTCGTGGCGTCCGGCAACCTGCTCGCTGGCGCCGGTTACGCGTGCACGCTTCGTAATGCGCCAGATGAGAAAGGGATGAGACGCGAAAGCAGAACCGATAGCCGGCGAACAAGCACTGTCACGTGCATCGTCATGGTGAAGACGAACGTCGTCTTAGAAACCGTTTCGTTGACGATAAAGGAATTTACTGAAAGTTAAAAACGAAATGCGCTACCACTCGAAAGTAAACTGACAATTTTTATGAGTGTGTATTTAACTGTGCGGCTGCAAACGCGATCAAAATTATCTATGCGAAATTTCTTATAGAATTTTTAAGTACTATGATACCTTTTTAGAGATTTTCTATGATTTTCCATAGAAAGTACAGATAAATATTTGTCTCCTGTACATTATGCAGTTTTCCGTGTGTCCTCCATTTTGATTTCTTTGATTCAAGAACGATTTAGTCGTCGGTAGTTCTAGCGTTGAAAAATGGAAGGTATTTAAGCAGTTTTGTTCGCTAAATATTATAATTAGTACTATATTACGGATTTATTTATATATCTTCGCTTATTATGTATTAAATGATAATTAAAATTTTCCATAAATGCAATAAAAATTCGCATAAGATTCATAAGTGTTAAGGGAACCTATAATGGAAAAAAAAATTTGTTTTAAATAATTTTTATCCATTGCCAGTTTTAGAAATAGAAATCTTTTTTTTTTTAATTTTCAGTACTATTTCATTTCATACTTCAATAATATAAATCGAGTAATAAATGAGTTACTGCCGATGTTAGAAAGATTATGATTTTAGTCAATCAGTTTTCGAGTTATTAAAAGATGATTTTATTGAAATTTAAATTTTTAAATTTTTAAAAGGTACAGNAATTTTAATCAATTACTTTTCGAGTTATTAGAAGATGATTTTATTGAAATTTAAATTTTTAAATTTTTAAAAGGTACAGGCAGGTACGTACAAGACGAGCGTAACGGATTCTTAGATCAACGGGCTGGTTTTTGCTTAATTAGAATCACTTGTGCAAGCGTGGATTGCATACCTGACTAGTCGAGGAAGTCGAACCTCGTAGGGCTTGTACGGGTAACCGGAGACTGTTTAAAAGATTATTAGGCTGTTCGTACCTGTGCTTATGAGCGTAATCCGTGGAAATCGGTGTGTACGGTCTGATGTTAATTGAATTTAGGTGTTGGACTTATCGTTGTACACACGCGTCGAAACATTTTACAGATTTAACTTGACGCTCTGAGCGTTGCGGCGATAGCGTTAAGAACGTACAAAATTCTTCGATTTTTCCAAAAAGAAAGTCTTGTATAAAAAAAATATTATTCGTCTCGTGCAAACTCATCCCTTTCCGAATTGTGCCACGAATTCCAAAACATCTCGTATCAATTTAAATTAGAAGAATTGTAAGAACCGAAGGAGAAATCAATAATGTAGAAATATAATTTAAACTGTTAGGAAATATCGCGCGTCGAATGATATTAAATGGAAAGGAAAGATATAAAATATTTCATGAATGAAAATAAAGTATCCGCATGAAAGCTGTCAATGGAGATTCGAGTAGCGCAAGACACGTGGTCGGCGCGCAATGGAAGTCGAGTGATTGCAACCTGCGCGATCATGACCCTGCACTAAGCTCGTGTCATAACGTTGGGACAGAGACGAGACGCGAAACTGATGGTCCATGAATAAATATCTTCCTACTGTCAGTCGAGTAAACGTGCGTTTAAAAGCGAATTGATTGCGAGTCAAGAGCAGGAAGATTTAATTTAGAAATTAGGCACGCTATGAACGAGACTTAACGTTTGCTTTTTATAAATATTAAGACATCAGTTTATCCGTGACGCCGAATAATGAATGAAATTTATTACCAAATTATAATGTTCTTCAAGTTTTTTTTCTTATTTTGCCAGAAAAAGATTTTTCTTTATTTCTATTTAGAAAAAGGTATTTCTTCACCATTTATTTTAGCATGTATATATTAATTAATTTATTAAGACTAAGTATATTCAATTTCTCGTTATTTAGTAGTACTTTCGCGTGATCATAAAAATTTCCACGCGAAATGTGGAAATGAAATTTAGAATCTGATTAAAAAGCATCTCATTGAAAGATATGAGTAAGAATACTTTTCGTAGCCATTGTATTTGACGAATTAAAATTCATAGCGTATTAGATTACGGTATAAAGACGTTCCACGTAAAGTTTACATCGGACGACAAAGGAAAAGAGAAGATTTTTGCAAGTAAAACGTTTACAAGAAGCTACGGAACGTTCGTAATTTATTACAATGCCTTGGCCCCAGAGTTCGTGCTTGTCCCGTGACACGAAAACGAGAAAACGTCGAGAGACATAGAACTTCCTGGATGGATTACATTTAACTTGTACCTGGTAAGAGATAATCTGCATTTTTAATTCGATCTATCAAACTATCACTTCGCGTACAGTGTATCTTGTCTATGAAGATGCGATTCCTCGACTCGTCAATCTCGAATATGACTGTGTGCAAAATTTTCTTATTCCATGCAAAGTATTAACTTAAAAGCCACATTTTATCTATGAAATCTTAACATCTTTAAGTCATTCAAAGAACTGAATTAAAAACAAAAATTTAGCCATCAAAGGTAGCACAATAAGTTGCAAAACACTTTACTAAAATTTCCAATAGAATGATGAATAAAATTCTTCATAACAAATTTCCCTCAAAGAAATAGTTTCTAATTGATCACAAAAAAATTAGAAAAACAAAAGGTGTCATTCTTTGATACTCAAAAAGTCACCTCCAACGCGTTCTACGAATGAGATATTTCAGAACAATTCTAAAGCGATCCAAAGAAGACGCGTCTCTTAAATACCATTGGTAATTTCAAACAGCAACGTGGGCGCAACGTGATGGATTCCAATTCTCATGATTAATGAACGATCTTTAACCTCCGAAAATTTACAAGAACGAGATTTGGCCTGTGTATCTGGATCAAGGATAATCACGTCCGCTTCCTGCAAGTCAAAGGCGGTTCGAATCTGTTCCAATGTGATATCTGGCCGGTCTAAGAATACGCGTTACCCGCAACATTTAACGGGTGGAATGCGTTCCACGCAATGTGGCACTTCCTAGATAGGCCTTGGACGTCATAGACGGGTTTCTGCTCATCCACGGAAAAAGAAAAAAATCAGCGCACGCCACAATTAGACGGCGTAATTTACGAGGGACTAGCGAAGCACGCTGAATGAATAAAAGAACATCTTGTTTGCTCGACGAAGGGTAGTTGGTCGCTGTTTTCTTTATGATCGATCGTTAGGCGATCATTGCGGCGTCTTTATTCTGGAGGAGTAAGGACGTTTTGTTTCGATTCCTATGGTAATCAACGTGATTTGTATTGCTGCGAAACGATAAATATCGAACGTATCCTCGAGGAGTGTTGGTATTGTGGTATTATATATTTTTTTTTTACTTGTGACGCTGCGATTGATAAATTTTTTAAACCATTATCACGTTGACCGCCACGCCGAAATTACATGTTTTGTTGAGGACGCCACACCGGTAGATAGAAGATTCGATAAAAATGAATCTCTCATTCCTGATCTTTTAATAAAAATTTTTAATCGTTGAATAGTGTACACTTTATTTCAAAATATTCTCCAATAGCGATAATGTTCAAAATTCATTGATTATCAATCTTCGTTTAATTTTTACAATTAATAACATTTGAAGCACTCTGGTCACCGATGACCACCGTGGCGCTACAGGAGAAACAATCTCCGGTCACGTATGATCGCGGTGGCTGTCAACGTGTTAAAATTAAGAATTGTCCTAAAATTAATCCTTTGCATTCGGGAGCGTTTTAACGTTTCCATTCCACGAGCTCGATAATTATAGACAAGATTTGGAATAAAAATTGCATTAGTTGTTTAATATGAATACGAAACGCTCGATTTTATTAGCTATACATCGATTTGCACATTTATATTTTATTATTATTCGGAGTGTGGTATTTTCTGCAATAATTACCCAGATTAAAGCCCAGATTAAAGCCCAGATTTTCTATCATACCTAGAGCAATAAAGGAACCTAGCATAAAAATAATTTGTCGTGCTCTCGTGTAATTGTGTATAACGCGACGATTAAAAAATATTCGTATAATTGGCATTCCGAGTGCAAAGGGTTAGTAAAAAAAAAAGAGAATAAAATAACAGAGTAATAAATAAAGCAGTTACGCTTTTTCACTATTAACTATTGCAGTGATCTTAATTATTGCAAATCCTTTAATAACCTGTAGCAATATATTAGAATGGTTTGAGAATTTTCTAGGATACTCATTTCTACCCTTCGATGCACACATACGCTTAACCTCTTTCCATGCTTAAAAATTCTATCAAAGCGGTGGCTTAAACTTTGATTGACACAGCGCGAGGTTTACGTATCTTTTATGATAATTAACGAGGGAGTGGTAGATTCATAAGAAATAAATAACTCGATTAATCAGCACCCATTTACTTTTTCTTCACAGCATGGCGCCTTTATTCTCCCAAGGCTTGACTACTCGTCTTTTATCGCGCAGGAAATACCATATAAATATTCTTTCACCTTTATCCCAACGACCAAATTCCTTTTACGTGCGACACCCCAACGCCGGACCATTTCTGACTCATACTACTTTGTTATTTAGGATTTATCTGTGTTTTACGCGAAACCAAGCCTCGCTCCGCCAATACGTGCTTCACGATCGTTATTTTATTCGTCATAGTTCCTAATGGGTACGAAAAAACCGGTTTCAACGGGTCCCTGGCGAAGTAACGATATATTCGTCGCAATTTTGAAATACAACCGTTCATTAAAGGTGTACGCGAAAATTATTTACCTTTCCGCGACTACCAGGCCTCGTTAGATTGTGTAAATGATAATAATAACGCGGATTAAACTAACGACGAGTGCCTGTGGCGATTCATTAGGTACTTAACTCGAAAAACATTGCTGAATTTACGAAACACGAGTAGCTGATATCCTCAAGTGTACTTTATGGCACTCGCAGTAGCGCGGAGATGCGTGAAATTCGTTTCGTATTCGGTTTCAGTGTTCAAAATCACCCTGTTATTAATTATAACCGAGCATACGTTTAAAGGAAGGAATTTCTGCACGTGACTTGCCGCATGCGATGGTACTTCACGTTACTTGAAATGGTGCGAAACTTATTTCATACTTAACACATTGACGACGGGACCTTGTTTCTGTAAAACTTACCAGGGAATAAAGTTACGATCGAATAAATTCGTGGTTACATACTTTCGAGAATAAATTGTATTCGAAACATAGCTCTTGATTTAAAGTTTGAACTGAACGGATAACTTTTTAGAAGCGACCTTTCATACATCGTCGTTTCCTATTTTCACCTTTTCAAGATCTGAGAAACAAAAGACGAGAAATCTCGTCACCCGCCCTCAATGTGTTAACACCAAGACTACCTATAATTAAAGTTTGTGTAAAATTTGTATAAAAAAAAACATAATAATGGATATTCGAGAAAGTACATACCGGTTATATATTTTACAGAAAATCGTAAAAGATCCCCCAAAAGACACCGAAATAAATTTATAAAATTTCTATGCGAAACGACGAACCGATCCATACCAGCTTTGCGTATCTTTTGTGATTAAACCGATGAATTTAACCGCTTTGGTAGCCCCAGTGTTAATCCGAATAACGAAACATTTAACCCACTTAAGACACTTGAAATAATTTATCTCCTTCTTTTATGAACCCACAAGTTACCGAACCATCTTTTTTTAACACCCTGTATCTAAGAACAGAAACATTAAACTCGTACCGTTCCTTTTTTCTACCTCTTCCACAGCGCTCGCTAGGTCTTGACGAAACAAAAAAGGATCGAAGAAGGTGGAAGAGACAAAGTTGTTTTTTTTTTTTCTCAAGAAATTAATTTACGAGCGAGGACCCAACAGATTCGTTTTAAGCATAGTAGAGGCAAAGCTCGGAAGAAAGTCGGCAGAGAAACTCCTACTCGAGGCTGGCTCTCGACGGTGTCGGTAAGAAATACACCGACACGCTTTCGACGAATTTTAGTGACACGCACGGATAAAGAGATGCTCCCAAAAGGAGTCACTCTTATCATCGTGACACGAACGAGACACGGCCGTGTGATACTTTTTATTGCCCCGTGGTGGTAAGCCCTCGCCACGAGCGAGAGGCGACTCTCTCGGTTTTCTCGAGCAGCACCGACGAGCCAAAAAGAGGAACGAAAATAAATGATAAAAAAAAAAAAAAGAGACGAAGGAAAGATCGAAGAAAAAGAGAGGAGGAGAAAGGGAAAGAAAAAAGACGACCCTACGCAGTCGTGCTTTTCAGCATGTGCTGAGAACTCGGACGGGCTTGAAGCACGAGGCGCCAGATATCCTGTAATTTGTCTTTCAACGAATCACTTTCGACGACCGACACGACGATTTTCGTGAACGGTATAAATTATAATATCCGTGAGTAACGCGAACGTTAGCCGCTATGGTTCGCGGTCTTCGTAATTCGTTCCTGGAGACTTGAAATCGATTATCATTGGTATTGCTTGAAAATATAATTTTAGGTCTTATGTTTCGATACATGTTCGACGATCGTGTATCGTTTTGCAAAATAACTGTTATAATAATTAATATTAATTGTTCGAATGCTTCTCGCTGAGAAAGATATAGCGAATTTTTAAGGAACTCTGTTTTTCTTTTTTTTCTTTTTTTTTCTATATCTTAATTTGAATATATATTTTGCAAAGAATTCGAATTAAAAGCTCGTTAAACGTGGCACTTCTTTTTCATACTAAAATGTTTTAATTTGACTGGCAGTAACGGTGAACATAAATGGATGTCGAAAAGAATTCTTTGAATAAGAATATAACTCCAACTGCCGACCCAAACATTATTCCCACCCATACTTATTCGAATTAACACTTCACCGAATAATTTATTCGGTAATTTCAAAACCAAACGAGCTTACGAAAGTGCCCCACAAAAATCGATGACGTATCGCGCGTTTCAAAGAAGCGAGTCCTTTGAATCAGCTTGAAAGACACCACCTCCGCACTTACTTCCCTTTTTTTTTTTTCCATACACGAACAGAACGTTCGAAACGACTGCACATTAATTTAATTTACCAGTTCAACATTGAAATTCAAATGAAATTGGAGCCGGTTAAGAAAGCGTTCTAACATGCAGTAAATCATAGATAAATGTTTCTTGGCTATTGTACTTGAATCTTACCGTCAATGATATTAATAGAACGAACAGGACAGCTTGATCCATCTTGGAGAACATTTTTATTCGGTTTCACGCTCCACGTATCATCTTCCTTAGCATTTTGACGTTAATTTTCTTCCTGGTCAATTTCTATGCGCATTCGCGAACAATTCTTCATTTTTCGAGCAAACCAATCGTTTCTTGCACCGCACTACGATTCCTCGGTTCAATTTTAGTTTCTTCGACTGTCATCGAAATCACGGTTCCACATTTCACTCGAGGACACTCTTCTTCTTCGTTCCTTGCACCATCGGGTCATTCGTTACGACAATTTAAAAGACGTACGTTCCCTTTCGTTCTCCTTCGTTCTCTTACCAGCTGTATCTTTAAATAAAATTAGATAACGAACGGTTACTACCAATTCTCTTTCCTGCTTTCTCCTCTGTTGTATCACGTAATGTTAATCGCTAAATTGGACACCCAATCTGACTTGCATTGAAATATAATTTCACGTTTCCTCTCCTATCTCGTTCCGAAACAACGCGTTACACTTCGATGTTATATCGCGTGTAAATTTATCCAAGCATTTTAATAATTTCACTTTTACATTTACATCACCGATATTTACAACTCTTCCTGCGCCTAGGTTTCCCTGACCTCAGCAATTTTCCGTGCAACATTTACACCGATTCCTGATACACAGATATTATTTATTGTTTCTCGGGTTACCTTGTATCCCAGGGACACTCAGGAATTTCCCAGCTGATATCTAAATCGTGATCAAAGCGATCGCGCTAGTCCCGGATAGAAGGATACCGGAGATAAGAAAATTATTTGCGCGGACGCGGGAACGACGTGGTGTGAGACCGGATAAAATGAGGCCTGGAACACGGGCTTATGGTTTGTTCGCAATTACGCCGGCCACGCCGATAAGACCGATAAATCGGTGACCTTTATCAATTTTTCAATTGCTCCCGTTTCCATTCGCGCTCCATGGAGCACACTTTTCTCGATGAACGAGCGAGACAGGTTCGTTCCTCTTGGAAATTGGTTAATGAAACAGGGTGTTGACAAGAATGATCGATAAGTTTAGCGCAAATTACAGGCCACTTTCAGCGAATTAAGTATGGATTACATATCTAGTTCGCCGAGTTTCGCAAGAAATTTGGTCGAACCTCTCGTAAGGATATCGAAGAAAAGAAAAAGAAAAAAGAAAAAATGAAAATTGCTCATGGTAGAACTCGTGACGTATTATCGCATTTATGAAAATAATTGGACATGTGTCGCGAACGTACGGGTTTGACGATAATTCAGGCCGACGTGTGCTAATGACGAATACGGGTAACACGAGCGGCGTAACGTTTGGGGCCGTTCATCGAGAAAGCGGAATGACAAAGTGTTTCGCTGGCGATCGACGAGTATTTTTAGGATTGTTTTAAGAAAGGCGTCGGTTGGATGAATGCATCGGAGGAAAAAGAATATGTTGGAACGTTTCGGCAATAATTTAATGCCACCCAAAGTGGGTGGAGGATCGCTTATTTTTAAGCCGCGTCCTCGATTTCCGAACGATGCTGCAGTACGCGTTATCGGCGAATTAACGTTTCCTGCTTCGATTCGGGCTGATCGAAAATTTTCTTCTCGATATGCTTCGAAGGAGAAGGTAAGCGAATTAAAACGGATTAAAATTTGGGAAAATTAAAAAATTAAAAAATGACCGAAGAGCGTACGGAGAATTTACGAGCAACGGAATATCAAATACAGGTTTCAAAATAGAAATTTAAAGAGAAATCCATCAACTTTCCAAAACCTGTTTCCATATGAAAATATACGCTTTGGTCCGAGTAATGTTCTACTTCATTCGTTCCACTTCGATTCAATTTGTTCGACGTTAGTTTTTTTCCATTCTTCTTTTTAAATAATTAGAACGATTAAATTGTTCGATACGAAGCAACAAACAGAACGAAATATTTGATTTACACGTAAGCGTGCACGTACGCTCTCGGAAAGAAGCGATCTACGTTTGCGCAGAATAAAAAAAAAAAGCTCTCAATGCGATAAAATTAGAAATTACAAAATACAAGTTACAAAAGATCACACTATTTCAAACACTCTGACGAAATAAATCATACCGGACTCGAAGAGTTTGAAAAAAAAAATTCCATTTACTCGAAATATCTTAATATCTCAAGTATTCTTCCGCCGCTTGAAAACTCGATTCCGATCAATATTAAAAGTTTTATTTAAATCGACCCACGAGTACCCCGATAGAACACGTTCGATCCGCAAATATCCACGAATGATACGTGGATGGCCAGAGTACCGATTCGATGCTCGATCAAGATGTTTTGCATCGTGAGAAACGAGTTATGACGCGACACGAAGGAAATTGGATATTAGAGAAGCGATCAAGCCTATGTACGTATACTCACGCACATAATGCTTTCATGCTCCAGTTGTTAGTGAGCGTTAGACAGGAATCGATATTAGTCGTGCGTCGACCTGTTGAACGTAATCGCTCCTACGTAGAATTATTCCACTGAAAGCGAGCCGCGTGTGGAAAAATATTTTTCTCCGCCCGGCGGACATTCCATCGGCCTGTTCCGTTCTGAATTTACGCGCGCTGAAAAGTTGGGCCTCGAGTGGCGGCTCTCGATTTTTCCCGGCTGGCGCCAACGTCGATGGTTCCAGTAGATCGATCTCAATTACGAGCGTTACATTATCTCTGTTTTAATCTATTGTTTATCCCCACGTTTTACGCCGCGAGTATCGTTGGCCAGGTTCGAACGTATAAGTTATTGGTCCGGTTGAAAGCAAAGGGATTAGTTTATGTTTATTTTGCGGAATTGAAATGGCGCGGAATGCGGGACCAGTGTGCGTGCAACGCGTGGAATTTATGAAGCGAGCGGGAAAATAAGAAGACGGAATTATTGCAGGTGTAATTACGCACAATCGGTGGACACGTTTAGATTGCTACGTTTTTCTTTTTTTTTTCTTTTTCTTTTTTTCTTTTTTTTTTTTGCTGCGATTTAACGGAAAAATCGGTTCGATCGGGTTTGAGTATGCGTGGCTTGTAACGCTAGGTATTTGTATCGCGAATAAGAGTTTAATTGATTGGTTGATATTGGTTGATATCGAGAAGTTAAAAGCTACTTTACTCGTAGATATAAATTTCTTTCTCATTTTACGAACAAAGAGTATTTTAAATTTCAATATCTTCGTTTTGTGTTTTATATCCCATTGATAAGATTAATTCATGGTTACCTATCGGCTTCGAAATCATTCATTCATGATATACCAGAGCCTGTTAACATTGAGAGAAAATGTGGTACAATAAAATACAACAAAAATGGAACGAAAAGTTGTACCGATACAAATTTACAAGCGAAAACGATTTTCGAATCGATTAATTTTTACATAAATATTTATCGCAACACTTCGATTGGGTTTTACGAGCATTATTAGCCAATATACTTCTGAAACACTGTTCGTATGGTGTAATGTTTGCAAAGAATATTCAGCGAGTCGGAAAACATGGTTTGTCAGATTTGCAGCAAGTTATTCAACGATCCGGCCGTAATTAAATTATTGCCCGATTATTTATCAGTTTTAAGTGGCAGCGTGCGTGCGTATTAATTACAGGCTATTGGTGGTTAAATATTGCGCGTTAAGTGCGCTGTAAGTGCGCGATAAGTATCCGTGTTGCGGATGAATATGAATTATTGCGTTATGTATTCGGTAGCTGTCCGTATATGTATGTCGTTCGAATGCATTGGCGCCACGGAATAAGTTAATGGCGCAATATTTCAGAAATGGAGCCGTCTATCGATTAATCGACGTTGTAAAACGAAGACAAAATATTAAGTAAATGCACGGTATTTTTTTTTTTTTAAACTTCAAAAAACCTTTTTTCTTTCTAAATCTTTTCAAAGCGACATCAAAGCGATCCGCGGTCTCTGTAAATTTTTTAGCGAAGCAGCTCATAATTTTTATTTACTTTTTTTATATATATATATATTTTATCGAATAATCGGAGCAATTCACGATTCGCTTTTTATATAAATATTGAGATCATTTCATCCTTTAACTGCGGTATACGTTTAAACTTACTTATATGTTTTNAAAGCGACATCAAAGCGATCCGCGGTCTCTGTAAATTTTTTAGCGAAGCAGCTCATAATTTTTATTTACTTTTTTTATATATATATATATTTTATCGAATAATCGGAGCAATTCACGATTCGCTTTTTATATAAATATTGAGATCATTTCATCCTTTAACTGCGGTATACGTTTAAACTTACTTATATGTTTTACAAATTACAAAATTGATTTACATAATCATCATTAATACCGGATTTACGTGTTAATTATGCCACAAAATGATGAACAGCCTCGTCAGACAACTTCTACTCTTCATTACGCTGTCTATTTTTTTCACGACCGACGGTTACAGGAACCGTGTTACTTCGCTGCAGCGAAAACAGGACCGAAAGAATGCCACCATTCCGATGGATCTACTTACGTAAGTGCCGGTATAACTTGGACCATCGTTTATTTTTACGATTATCGACCTGCTGCGATCGTGAACTATTAATACGCGTTTGTAGAAAGATGGAAAAACGATTTTCTGGCGAGCAGAATGGTCAAGATACGCGTCGAATAGATATAAGCTCCTCTCATAGATTCTTAACGGCTGTGTTCCTAACGTTTTTGCTATCATGAACGAATCACGGATTTTATAACAAACTCACGATGACAGCCTCAACCTATGATATTTTATAATATTTCTATTTTAATTTTTTCTTCTTTTTTTGTTGAGTTACGTATGCGATAAAGAATCCAAACAAATTACGTAACTTCTATCAAATTTTTTAATATCTCCGTAACACTCTATAACCAGAATTTTATTTGCCTATCAAGAAAAAAAAAAAAAAAAAAAAAAAAAAAAAAAAATATTTTTTTGTT
Organism: Ctenoplectra terminalis; assembly: GCA_019453375.1. Lineage (NCBI taxonomy): Eukaryota > Metazoa > Arthropoda > Insecta > Hymenoptera > Apidae > Ctenoplectra > Ctenoplectra terminalis. Next base: position 21,750 of record SMSQ01025895.1, read on the forward strand.
GAGTTACGTATGCGATAAAAAATCCAAACAAATTACGTAACTTCTATCAAATTTTTTAATATCTCCGTACACTCTATAACCAGAATTTTATTTGCCTATCAAGAAAAAAAAAAAAAAAAATTTAACAAAAAAAAAAAAAAAAATTTAACAAAAAAAAAAAAAAAAATTTAACAAAAAAAAAAAAAAAAATTTAACAAAAAAAAAAAAAAAAATTTAACAAAAAAAAAAAAAAAAATTTAACAAAAAAAAAAAAAAAAATTTAACAAAAAAAAAAAAAAAAATTTAACAAAAAAAAAAAAAAAAATTTAACAAAAAAAAAAAAAAAAATTTAACAAAAAAAAAAAAAAAAATTTAACAAAAAAAAAAAAAAAAATTTAACAAAAAAAAAAAAAAAAATTTAACAAAAAAAAAAAAAAAAATTTAACAAAAAAAAAAAAAAAAATTTAACAAAAAAAAAAAAAAAAAAAAAAAAAAAAAAAAAAGGAATTATAATTGACTGTAGTTTCACTTTGATGTAAAAAATTCTTAGACCAATAACTCTAACAAATGGACTGTCCGATATAAGTACAGTGTTATAACAATAAAATTTATTAATACTGTGATATAAAAATATAAAATAAAATTCTTTAAATATAGATACATGAGTATGTAACTCCTAAGTCACATGATATTATAAAGAATTAACAGTTTGCATGCTTTATGTTAACAATATTAAAACTACATATTAAAACTACATATCTTTCGAATAATGTGCAATTATACATTAAAGCAAAAATAGGTCAAAGAAATTTAATCGGAATAAAAATAAGATTGCAATTACATCGTGCGCTTAAGGTAGTTAAGGAACGTTAGCAATTATGTTTTACCGTGTTAACGTAACGCCTTCCGGAACGTGAGAATGAAATTCACGTGTTGAAAGGGGCACAAAGTCAAGGCCGCTTGCATTCGTCCACGAAAATAGCATTGGGTGCCATCAAAGGGACCGTAAATTTAGATTTGTGTGGCACAAAGTGCTTTAAGCTGTTCCGCGTGTGTCGTGATAGAAAAAGAATCTCTGCGCCTTGGTGGTGCGAAGAAAAAAAAAAAAAAACGATTATAGCTGTCTGGCAAAGCAAAGAGGTTCACGTCATACTTTGGCGGTTGTAGAATTCTCTGTCACGTTCCTAGTCTGGCACGATTTTCAGAAGCATTCGACTCTTTAATGGCCCTCCTCTGTTGACGCGTTCTTTACATATCTTAATCTCGTTGGTTCAATTTGTCAACGCGTTGTTCGACGATGAATCCCAATTGTCTACGAGGAAAGATATAAAATGCGTCTTGTTAACATGAAATTCTTTGAACTTTCCATGCTACTTTGAACTTTAAAGCGTTCTCGTAGGATCCAATCGAATGACAAGTTGGCCAGGTGATGCGAAGAAAATCGTGTCGAGCTTGTACCAACATAGAATCTAGTACAACCCCACAACCCCGATGTAAAAAAAGATTAAACACACGGGATCAACGTGTTAGGTCGGTCTCAAAATTTAAATTACAAAAATACAGCTTCCAACGTGAATAAATCACCCGAAAATTAAACGGAAAGTGTAATTATAAATACAGATCCTTATTTTTGAGTACGAATTTCTCTAATAAAAATACGCGGTCCGCGTATTTCTGGATACATTGAAACTTTCTTTAAAACCATACAGTCGACTAAAATATATTGAAACGGTACTACAAATTGTATCAGGTTGTCCCGGAAATTTCTTCCGTTGTCTTCACGAAATAACTACATTTGGCAGTATTTGTATAAATATTCAGACTTATCTATTAAACGAGAAATGCAGGAAGGTGATAAATCAAAATGGATCACGCATAAAATAATGATATATTGTAAAACAAAAATGTTATGCTTCCAATAGTTATTGATACAACGAACGAAACTTTTGGGACAACCTAATGTATAATTTAAATGGATACCCATTAATACCCATTAACAGATAAATTTATACTACTCTCTGAAATACCCAATTCTCGATCGAATGAATATGAAAAAAGAAATTGTCGAAGAGCAGGATCAGTTTCACTTAATCACAAAGTATCACCTGCAACAAGTTACTTCTCGGTCATCGAACAGATATATTATTTACAAGAAATCAAACATTATATTATCCATAATTTCGAAACTGCTTGGCCACTCGGTTACTCCTGACTCGTATTATTTGTTTCATACGACACTCTTGTAAATATATTTCTCCCGATTAATTCACAAAAATTCAACGACGTCCAATCGATGTACGAGTTCACGGTGCGCACTGATCGGCTGGTCGATCTTTGAGAAAATGAGAAGCTGCAGCCACGGTAGCGTGCTGCATGTTACAGAACACCGAGAGACGAGTTCCTCTGTCGTGCTTTACAGAGGTGTCGTGCCGAACTGACGGCTCCCGTCGGTGGAGGATCGACTTTATACAGCGGTGTGTCTCGCGCTACTCTATGAACGCAGCTTTAGGGACCTATACCTTCGTCTGTCACCTGACCGTGCCACACTTCCGATCGTATCTCTGCTCCGTCCTTCCGTTTACCTCCGCTTCTGACTTTTTTTCCTTTCTTTTCTCTCGATCGCGTTTACTATTTTTTTTTTGTTATTTTTTTTAGTTGGACTCGGGGAGAATTGCGCAGACTGGGCTGAGACGGTAAAGGAAATGGGCGAATTATTAAGCGGAATGGAATTTTGAGAGCTTGACTCATAGAGTTTTTTTAAAAGCGTATAATGTAAGGATGTTAAAGCAATTGAGAACGAAGGCTTTTAGGCTGAACGATTTTACAGTGTTTTTTATTTATTTCTTTCTTTTATCTAGATTTGCTTACGTGTTGAGTTAACCGTGTATTTTGATTTCCTATTTTCGGATCTTTTTTTATTATTTTTTATTATTTCGCTACGGTGTTCTAAAGACCGAAAGCGTTATTGGTACACAGATCGATACAGTTTTTATTAACATAACACAAATATGGATATTAAAATGTAGGTACATTGTATAATGGATTATGATATAACACATATGAATGAAAATAAAAATAATTCTGTGTTATAGATCTCCATGCACAATTTTAACAAATCATTACTTCATTTCTAATGACGTATATGTACGTCTTTCGTAGCGAAAATTAATAAAGGTTAATAAAGGTTAATAAAGATTATTTAATTAGGTTAAAGTTAAAAAAAAAAAAGTTAAAAATTAGGTAAAAGGTTAATAAAGATTATTAAATATTTGACAGTAAAATAGGGGAAGCCGAAGAAAGAGAATGAAACTTAGGATTTTATTTTTTTTATCAAACATGTTGATATCTACAGATTTATTGTTTCGAGAAAAATAAGTCATAAAGCATCGAGAGTAACGAATTAAAAATTTTAAATGCAATCTTAACAGATTAACCTTGAACAGGTTGTTTTCTCGCGTAGCAAAATGTAAATGGAGGATAGAGACAACGGTGTTGTTCCCTTTCGGGGGTATTTCTTTTTAATAATGGATTCTGAACGCGGGCGACGACACGATGTAGCTCGTTGGGAGTAAAAGTAGCAGAGAATTAAGTGGTTCTTATAATGGTTGTTTATCGCGAAAGGAGCTTACGTGGACGTATATTCGGTCCAACAAGCTTGTTTATACCGTTGTGTCGCGATCGCTTTTTTGTAAACTCTCCTGGTTAGGTGGCAACTGGAGGGTTAACTAATTTTAGTCCCATAATCCAGAACCCACTAAAACGCGCGCATCGTTGAAACCAAATACCAGAAGATCCTGCCACGTCATCGCTGGCCATTCTCGAACCACGAACTTCGCTTTATCGGCTTATTTGCATGCTTTGCAAAATACACTCGTTAAGGAATTATTTATTTGCATACTAATTATCCGATGTTTGGGAATAAATTATCTCAGAATTCGACGTTCAACAGCATTTTTGTTCAAACCGTAACGAACATTTCTGGAATTATTTTTAATTCCTGTAGCTTGTTTAAAATTAAAAATCAGTTCTATTTTTCTATTTCGAAGCGTCGTACACATTTTTCTGTGTAGTTCACTAATTACTTGCACAATACTGACCTACATTGTGAATTTCCATACTGTTTAATTACATTATATTAAAAATCAACTCAAAGTTTCATTCATCAAATATAAGTTCTTTGCATCTTCTCCGATCATCCAAGTCGGTAACACATTTCATAACACAACTATTTTTATACGCCAATCAACATTTCCATTCATCAGTCTTCTCTCCAAGATATTCATCGAATACAATTTATTTTATTTTACAAAACAAAAAAATACAAACATCGTCTCTAGTTTAATCCTTTCACAGTGCAGCAAGAGAGAGATTAAGGTACGCTTTCCAATACGGTACTGTGAACTCCGTATCGTAAATTGCATTACACGTAATATAATTATTAAAATTTATTACACATGAACAGCTCAAATTACGTGTGTATTTTTTGTCTCTGATATTACAGATGCGAGAAATTTTAATGATGAAATGTTACACATATATATATATATATATTTTTAAGTAGCTCTCTCTCTCTCTATTCTTCGTCATTTTATTATATCGCGAAAGGGTAAATGCACGTTTACGTCTATTTTTATATTGACATCGTTTCAGTAGCGTTGAAAATCGTTGCTATAAATATCGTTCAATAATATCGAAAACCGATGTCATCGCGTCTAGTTCTAATACCGGCCAGGATCGAGCGGAACGGAGAAGCGACGATTCGACGATGTAACGTGGTTAGTCCCCTCGTTCTCCGGAGGAAAAAGGGAACATACCAAGCAACCGGTCGTAAGAAAAGATCACGATGATACGAAACGTGGATATAACGCGTAATCGTAGTTATGGACGCATCCTGAATAACGTTAAATATTTACATTATCGAGTGGATCGATATCATCCCTTGAACCGGTGTTTCACGATCTTGCCTATGGCGTATCGATCGATTCGATGGTTTACTCTTTACTCTTTACTCGAGAAACAGACAGCTTTACGCGTGATTTATAATTTTACAGGTCTCAAGCAGGCATTCGGTTGATCTTATTTATCTTATTTGTTTTAACAGAAGCCTGCCTTTTTGCTGGTATAATAGTCTCAAATTATCTTGAATCGAGAGCGCAATGTTTAAATTATTAGTCACAAATAGTATTTTAACAGGGATAATCTGTTGCATTTAAAATGTTATAAATTGCACTAGGTTGTCCCGAAAGTTTCTTCCGTTATCTTCACGCAGTGATTTAACCATGTTTAAATAAACATTCAGCCTTATTTGTTAAACGAGAGATGAGGGGGAAAATACTGCAAAATGAATCCTATATAAAATAATAATATATTGTAAAACGTAAAATAATATGGATTCATTATTTATTAATAAAACGAAAGAAACTTTTGGGACAACCTGATATTATACAAGTATTGTGCGAGAAGTTTTTCCAATTTTTATCAGTGTAAAAAATAAAATGGAGGAAGATTTATAAGTCCTGTACAAGAATAAACGATAAAAGTGAAACAAAATGAAGGAACGTTTTTTCTAATCACTGTAGAAGCTAAACAAAAATCGTTTCTCTCGTGTCTTTTAATTAGACTAATGAATATTCTTATCGGAGACAATATTCGCCACGCGAATGATACTTTTCATGGACACAGGATCGTATATATGTACGTAACACGATATTAATCTGAAACACGATATTAATATTTCACACTACTTAAACTCACATACGTACATTAGAATCACGTTTCCCTCCATTGTGATACTTTCATCTAATGGGTGCAATAATAGCGGAATCATAATAACTATAAAAGCGATGAAAATGTTGCTTTTCCGATGCTCGATTACACAACCTTCGCGAAATCGACTCGATGCGGTATGCCACAAATATACTTCGAAGGGTAACGCAACAAAGTTTGCGCGGCGCAATGTCCAGACCTCCGCGGTTCTGTTTCTCTTGGATTATTTATCAGCTAATCGAGCCCGGTATGCTGAAATATATCATCACGAGTGTTTGTACTGTATTTCGAGTGGCCACTATCAATTTATTATCCTCGTACAATGTTTCCGTTGAGCGTTTTACGTTAGCGTTTCCGCGATGTGCCGTTTCGATCATCCACTGCCACAGCAGATCATAAAGAACCCATAAAACCAAACACCTCTTAAAACAATATATCAACCGCGGCGTAAAATTCAAATCCATGGACACTCTTTACCCCGAATCGCTATAACGAATTAATCGAACCAATTGGAATGCTTAAAAAAATAAAAAAAATAAAAATAAATAAAAAAAAAAGAGAAAAAAAAAATAAAAAAAATGGTCATTTTTTTCCTCGAAACGACGATCTCGCGTCTCTATCCATGTACCATGAGAAACGACCGATAATCATAGACCGATGTCACTGGTGTTGGCCTAATTACTCCTTAATTCGCAACAAGATTATGATCCATGGATCAATGGGCCTCTTTATTACATACCTGCTCCAGTTCTACACCGGATAGCCAGCAATCAGGTAGCCTTGCAGCCTATCGATCTAACTCGCTCTAATTCGATCAAATTCAAACCGCGAAGTCAATGCGAAGTTAATACGAAGTCAACGCGAAGTCAACGCGAAGTGAACGGGAAGTCAACGCGATCAGATTTCGTCCAGTTCCTACCATACATCGGTTCCACGCGTCGCCAGATCAAGCCGGACGATCGGTAATTAGCGATTTGTTAGCGGTGCCGATCTAATTTTCCAGCGAGCAAATTATCGAGTGGCGCATAGATAGAATTAGCCGCGTCGGCCTGGCTGATATCGCTAAATTGCTGCATTCCTACAAGACGTCCGGAGTGCATCTCCCTCGTTATATCATCATCGTTCATCAGCCTCTGGTCTACGCGGCGCGTCGTATAAATATATCGCGTTTGGATCATCCTCTTGATCAAGCGTGTACACGCTAGGGCGTGTGTGTTTGTGGAGAAACGTGTGAATTTTGCTCGAAGAAAATTATAATATTGGGAGTTTATTTTATAAGATCGCGGAGATCGTGACGGTAACAGCGTTAATGGTTGAAAGTTTAGAATCACTTTTTGGGTCGCACCCTTATCGAATTTCTTGTTAATTTTCTTGTTAATTCTAAGTTAGTATCTATCGTTAATGTTGATAGAAGAGTTTTCTGAGGGAAAGGAAATTTTAAACTCTGTTTCTCTGAGAATTTGTACGTTCTTTGAAACACGTAGCGATTTAGAATTTTTGATTGGTAATGTGGGTAAAATCGAATAAATGTTGTGAGTTACTGTTGCATATTTTGAGAAGTGTAATTAGAAATCGGTATTTTTTAAAACTAAAAACGTTGCGAGACTTTAATGTAGATTCGTGATTAATTTAGACATCCTTCGTAAAACGTAGCAATATTTACTTGTTAGATCCTGTAATTCAGAGTTTTAACGACCAAGATGTTGAATCTACTACATAATGCTAAAAAAGAATATAAGAACATAACGTACCAAATAAATGAAGAGAAAAAAGTGATAACGAGGAATAGAAAAGTATAGAAGATAAAAATTGGCAAGAACGAAACAGAAAGAACACTAATAACATCACAATAATGGAACAAAATAACGTATAGCTGTTATGAATAATGGTCAGAAATGTATTTAGCCGTTTCACACTTAACAAGATGGAAGGATAGCAAGAAACGAAACCTAAGAAGAAAATTAAAGCGATACATAATGGAATAAAAAAATCAAATTTTCCCTTGACATTTACGACTCGTACAGCAAATGTGAACGCAAAGACGTTTCCACTCCGAGCGACAAAGATGAAATCTTTATCTTTGTTTTATAATAACGTTCTTTTCTGTATCGATGAAAGATTGTCCAGTATTAAGTGCATAAAGTAATAACGATCGTTCCCAGAGATACGCGCAATAAATGTACATATTATTTATAAAATTCACAGACGTTTATTATAGATCTGTTCAATACTTCGAAACAACGAATCTTGGAATGCTAACATTGGTAATATATCGATGTGTCTTACGCATCCAATATTTCTTGTAATTGATTGCACTTAGGTTCAGGAAGCGAACGAGTCGAGGTTCCGTACACGCGTATTTTAAACATTTTACGTCACGTATGCTATTGTTAAAAAGCTACAAATCACTCGTCTGTTTTTCTTCTTCCATAAGATTGTAATATTACAAGATTCTTTTTACAACTTTTTAATTGTAATTCGTTTATCCGGACACTTTAATGATTCCGTTAAAAGAATGTAGCTACTATTTGTCGACGCGGGCAATAAAATTTTATGGGAATGGTGATACTTTATGATAGGGAACATGTTACCTTTTTCTTTTTTTAAAGCTTAACGATTCTTCTAACACCTCATTTAATAGTAATATATTCATTGGACAGTTACAAAATATCAGTAGAGTGTGTCCAGTTTGAAAAATATCCGCTAAAATGTGTTTAATATTTTTAAGAAAAACGAAGCTACATATTCGATGTCGTAGAAAGTTATAGAAAAAGATTTAAAACGTTCCACAATATTGTAATAGCTGTTACACATTCCATCTTATCCAGTATTATGTCACGATATTTTTAAACCGATAAACTTTTTCTCTCCCCGTCCAAGCAATTGGATACAATTATACAAAGCAACGGCTACCTGCTTTTTTGTCATCTCCGCTGGCAGTGTCGTTGACTCGATGACACGATCCATTGGGATCATTAACGTTGCGTCATAATTGTTCCACTGAAGCGAGAACGATCGATTGATTTACACGTTGAATAACGAACGAAACAGGAGCAAGCTGTGCCATACGTCGACAGCGAAACATTGCCACCATTTCACCGTTTTCGATCGTCGTTTAAAATGCTCCCAACAAGTTAAACGTCTCGCCGTCGAATCAATGAAAACTCGATGCCCCGTTGCACGAAGCTACATCTCAAAAGCGAAATGTTAGATTATCCTGAACACGGTGTGGCGCTAAACATGCAAATATTAATAGAGACAGAGTTCCTTTCGCCAATAAATTTTTAATTAATCAGCGTCGCCACTCGGACATCGAATTAACGTAACCAGCAGACGTAACCGCTTGACAACATTTTGTAGCCACGTCCAACGTTTAATAATTAATATTTCAAAGGCATCGTGAGCGTTTCTTATAGAAATTCCTCGGGTTCGTGTACCGGTGGCTTGTTCACCACTCCATCGTTATCTTACACTTGTAATTTATTAAGTTGTAAATTAGTCTAACGACAGAGGTTCCATTAATAGGATAAGCTCTTTGCCATCGTCTTTTAAACTCGACAAACCAAATGGAGAGGAAAAAATGGAAAAAAAAGAAAAAAAAAAAATGTTTAATCGTGCACATAAGACGATTCTCTTAGAAGAATCATTTCATGCAACTTTTATTTCTTGATCTTTACTGTCGTGCAATAATGATTACGTTTGTTCCTACATCAAAGGAAGCAACGGGTGCACCATCGCGAGAACGGTGAACTTCGAGGAACATTGAATCCTTTTTAATCGTGGCTACCGTTTATAAGATATCTCGAAGCGAGGAAAATCGTTTTGATTTTAATATTACCAGCTTGAATTTCTTAGATGACTACGGTGGATCAGACATTAACTGCAACCGTGCACGTATCATTCAGAAGCCGAGATTGCAGTAATTGCTCGCAATTTACCTTGCGAATCGCATAAATAGTTTCTTTGTAAAGGGAGCCGTGCAACTTTTATCTATGTAATACGCTTAGAAATATCTTGACGTGATGCAGCATCGCGGTTGCTCCAATTTTTCCAAGATTCACTGACTGTTATTTATTAAGGCATGGAAATAAACGGGCAATTCATACGCGTTAATAACATCCCGAGCATAATTCATCGCTAAATTCTGCTCTACGAACGGTTCAATCGTTGCTACGAGGTTTAATATTAGGCGATGACCTAAACATCTAAGGTATTTTCAATGCGACACGTTTGAGCTACGCAGAACGATGCTCGGCGCTTTGTGTAACAAAATTTTTATAGCTCATACATGTTGCAGCGTGTGGTAAAAGTTGTTGCAAAAAGTAGAAGCGATTGAGAAAAATAATTTCTCGTTCCATGAACGTGAAATGGTAAGTGAAATAATAATTATGCTAGGTATATTTGGAGCGCGAGGTATCGAAAAATGTGTAAATATTACCTTTGAAAATAGTATTATCGTTGCAGATAATGGTATCGGTAATGTTACGGTTCAGGCAAATACTGTTATTAAATAATTTCCGATACTTTATTCGCGGTGATATTATTTAAAATAAAATAAAATTGCTACCTATCTTAAGCAACTAAACTACTTTACGATCTCGTCACTTCAAGTTCTAACGCTTAATCGCGCCTTAACATTTTAACACTGCTCCATAGTTGTGAATTTTAACTAACCTCTGGAAGGCTGGCAGCTAAATCTAAACAATTCAGCGATTGATCTATAACGTGTGGACAGTTTCACCGTGTAACCAAAACATTTGCGTTGAACCATTAATTGAATCTCTCATTATTTCGCGACCTTAAATATACAATCTTTGCTTTGTACGATGCTCGTTGAAATAACTTAACACAGGATATTCAAAATATATTCGAAACGATCTTTATCAAAAATTTTCTCGACATCGGAACAATTAACATCCCTAAAAAAAGCTACGCTACAATTTTCTTAAAAATGCAACGAGTACAAAAAGCATCCCTTTCCGAGTAATATCTTTTCTAAGAAATTTAAAATAAAATAAAATCACTCTCAAAAAATTCCAAACTTTAGAAATTAATTATCCGAACTATCCAAATAAAAATTTTTTACACCAAACACGCCAGTTTTTCATCGAAGCGAAAAGATTGACCCCTAACCCGAACCGCAGGGTTGCGTCACGTCGTCGATCTTTGCAGAAACGCGATTCGATCGATCGTATGAAAATTCCTGGAGGCGCTTTCACGTTGAAACCGCATTTTAGCGAATATACGAATACCTTGGGTCGAACATCGGGTGTGTGCCACTTTTGTGACGTCGACGCCGAGTGCGCCGTTTAGCGTCATTAATAGAGTTGCATCAGCGTCGAGTGCACGGTGATACATCGATAGGAGTGGTTCGGCAAATAGATCGGTTTGAAGATATATACTATACGCAAGGGAGAGAGAAAGGAACACACCCATCTAAGCTTCGAACGTTTCTGCAGAACCGTGCGCTAGCTACAGGGTGATCCGTACGAATGTTTACCATGGGAATTTATAATTTCTTACCGTGAATTCCTCTTTTGTTTGTTTTTAATTAAAACACCGTTTTTATTACTATTATCGCGCCTTTATTATCACCCTAATAATTATATAAACGGTATCAGAAATACGGGTGGAAAAAAAAAATGATTTACGGGGATGCAAACAATGATTACGGGGCAGCTTGCTGAATTTTTATGAGATATTAGAATAATTGTATGATTATAAAATATTAATAGCTGCAATTGAAGAAAAAATTATACTTATGGGAAAGTTTGAATCTTTATTTTTAAATTATATCTTTGTTCGAGGTATTGGTGTCAATTTTCAGTTATTTTCTTCGTTAATTGGCGATTGTTATCTAAGAATTTTTAATCGAATCGTTCTGAAATTTGTCACATGTGTAGCATAATTACGAATCAAATTTTGCAAGTCTAAGTATTATGTCCAGTCGAGTATGAAAAAATATAATATATTGCTCTTTAAATTGCACATAAATTATACGCTTGATAAATTATATCGCTGTCCATGCTCTGAGAATTTCAAATCAATCAAAGTATTCTTTTAGAAACCCTTCGACTTCGACACTTTTCGCGTTCGAGGAATTTTGAATCAATCAGAGCACTGGTCCACATATTTCACCATTTCAAAATCAATCGGGCTACCACTTTATTCTAATCTCCAAGTCTCAACAATTTTGAAATAAATCAAACTATTTCTTTCTCCAAACCAGCGATCCTAAAATCGATCAAGCTTCACATTTAAAAAATTCTAAATAATGCAAAAGTATTGTAGTTTTCTTTTTTTTTTTTTTTTTAACAGCGAACAAATCATCACTTTTCCACATTCTAAAAGTTTAAATCGGATCCAAGTATCCCCCTCAAATTTCGAAACCTACGCTCGAATCCTATCAGAAATCGCAGCACGTAGAAATCGTTTATCAATCGCTAACCAATTGCTACATGAATCAATCCGTGCAAGACATCGCGGAAGGAAAGCGGCAGAGCCAGAAAATCGAAGAACGATCGACGCATAAATCGTTTATCGTTGCTCGTAATCGGGACAGAAGGAAGAAGAAAAAAAAAAAAAGAAGGAACGGTGCATTAAGTAAAAACGAAAGCATGCGGTGAAAGCAAACTCGTAGGACCATGTAAAGTACACGGCTGATAATTATAGAACCGANAATCGGATCCAAGTATCTCCCTCAAATTTCGAAACCTACGCTCGAATCCTATCAGAAATCGCAGCACGTAGAAATCGTTTATCAATCGCTAACCAATTGCTACATGAATCAATCCGTGCAAGACATCGCGGAAGGAAAGCGGCAGAGCCAGAAAATCGAAGAACGATCGACGCATAAATCGTTTATCGTTGCTCGTAATCGGGACAGAAGGAAGAAGAAAAAAAAAAAAAGAAGGAACGGTGCATTAAGTAAAAACGAAAGCATGCGGTGAAAGCAAACTCGTAGGACCATGTAAAGTACACGGCTGATAATTATAGAACCGAGTTGTAAAACGTTAATGGGGGAAAAATTAGATATAGCTCGGTACCGAGCGAGATAAAAACGGAGGTCGTGAGTACGTGTCGAGTAATTTTCTCGAGTAATTCAGCCAAGACCGGCGAACCGCGATTGTTTGTTTATTAACAGCTCGTACGCGCGTTTTATTGTGTTGGTTTAATAATACGCCTGGACATGGCACTTAAGAGAAAATGAGACAATTGTTTCTTCGTCCCGGTAGGCGACTGCATCACCGATCGATCGTGTTTGTTAGGTAGCTACTGCTATATGTAACGCAACGTATGGTTTATAATAATAGAAAATGAGAAAATAATGGAAAATAGTCACAGAAGAAAAAAGAATGTGATAATTGTTGGAATAAAATTCTTTTAAAAATGTGCACAACGAATGAAAAGAATTGTAAAAATATATCAAGTAATATATCAAGTAATTTAAGTAAAATATAACATTTTGTGGTAATTTTTAAAAAATAATAAGAAGATGTATTAAATTTTAGGTTAGTGAATGTAATAAATGAAATGAAAAGAATTAGTGAATGTGCGTATTAAAAATATTAGAAATATCAATTCAAAAAATGATCCTTGAATATAATCTCGTTTCAAGATTAAGAAACATAAGAAACTGATTTTCTTCTTTNGTGAAATGAAAAGAATTAGTGAATGTGCGTATTAAAAATATTAGAAATATCAATTCAAAAAATGATCCTTGAATGTAATCTCGTTTCAAGATTAAGAAACGCAAGAAACTGATTTTCTTCTATTCAATTTGATCCATGTTGTTGTCAGATATTTTTAACTCGCAATTGTTTATTACAAACGTTGAAATTTAGATATGTGACCGATAAAGGATCGATCCTTGAATCACGATCAGTAGCGCCAGCTACTGCATTACGTTTTCTACTTTCAACCTCCGCTCGTGACAACTATTTGTCTTCATTTGTACCATGTTGCTCATTGATCGTGGCAGAATAGGGTCTCCTTAGTATAAATTCCACCAACTCGGTGGTACAAAAGGCGCTTTAAATGGAACATTGATTAATCCCATTAGAGATTGTGGATCTGTGGAAACCATTGTGAGAGGAGCAAAAAATAAAAAGGGAAAAAAATGTTATTCCTTAATTTATCAAGTAAAAATTTTGTGATCTACGAGTCAAGGAATTTTCCGCGATGTTTAAAGAAAATTATCGTGTGTCTGTTTAATATTAGTATTATGTAAAATGTAAAAGAAAATTCAAGCTAATTAAAGTAATCTCGGTTTCCTGTATCAATCCCAACATTCTTCAATTTAATTCTCACGTCGAACAATGTCTGTGATTTCTTCATCATCAAGGTTGCACAGGTAAAGAAAGTATTCCTATCACAATGAAACGGATGGAACGCGGTTGAAGCTCATTTTAAGAAATTACAGCCCACGATAATTTTACGGGAACAACCGATAAAGTTAATGCAACGCCGTTTCTTTCTCGCTTCGATCCTTTGAACACGACTTCGTAACCTGTTCTGGAATCATTAGATTCAATCTAGACACACCGTGATTCCAGCAATGAAACGGAAGGTATCGATTCCTGATGGAAACTTAAGCGCATCCTACCTGGGATAGTTTCACATTCAATGCATCCCCTGATATTCGATAATTATTGCTTAGAATCAATCGAAGCGAAATTGTTTTCCACGCCGATGATTCCCATCGATTCTTTTGTGGAAGACGCGAACAAATTATTTACCGATATCAACAAGGAATTATTTATAGCATTCCGTGCGTTTAATTTCCTTCGTTTCGCAATAGTAATTTATAACATTATTCCAATTCTGAAGGAAGCTGAATTTTTTTTCGCAATATTAGCTCAGCGGTTTCCAACTTGAAGCACTTTATCTAAATAATATTATTTAGAGTCTATACGATCATTGCTACTGATACGAATTCGCCTTGAAATAATACTCCAACTGAATTGGCGAAAAAAAAATGAAGCAAAATTTTCAAAAGAAAATAAAATGAAATCTCTCGAGAGGTCAAACCACTCATAAAACGATTTTAAATTCCATATCTCCGACTGCAATTTATTTCAATGTTAATCACCGAGCAACCTTCTAATCTCGCCGCGAACCATTCTTGCCTCCGTATCTGGTTCTGCTCGCGCAAGCATCGCGAACCTGAATTTTAATGACAAACAGGGTTTTCTCACCGCTCGGACATCATCGATCGACCGTGTCCATTTTCCACGATTGTCCTAATCTATCGTTGAACTCGAATGTTATCGAACCGTGGCTTATGGAACGAGTCGCGTTAACCGCCATGACGTTAATGGGCCTAATCCGTTGCGTTCAAGAGAAAATCAATTCAGCATTACGCTTGATCGTTCCCTGGCCTGTTAACCGTTTCCTATTGAATCGAATATACGATTTCCTCCTCGCGAACCCTGTCTCCGTGTTTAGAGAACGCGCGGTTAGTTTTATCGATACACACAAACGGTCCTGTGCCCCTTTGGCATCGAGTTTTGCAAGAATCCGCAATCTCGGCCGTACGTTGTATCTCGAAAAGCGATACAGTCGTATATAGTTCGGAGTTTATTGCCCAGGTAACAGATGGAGCACAAGGATACCTTGGCCTCTCCCTAACGTCGCGAATTTGCAAATTATAAAGGCCGATAAGGCACCACGGGGAGATAGGCAGCGTGCTCTGATTGTATTCAAAATCGCATTGTGCTACGCGAAGATTAATGTTATCGATAGTTTATGGATATCTGTTACGCGGTGTGTACAAACTGAGCGTGTTCTGTTACATTGGCTCGGAGGAGGTAGTAGATACATCTTCCTACCGAGCAAAATGTATGCATCGTGTGTTAAATAGGGTATTTATCTCTTAAGCGATAGAGGAATAGATGTACGCTGCGATTCGAGTGCTTGGAGAATCGTGGTTGGAGTTACACTAACCGCCAAAAATTAGAGATCGAGCTTAAGCGAGGATAATTCGATTTTCTCGTGTTTTACATCATTAATTAGCACTGAAACTACCAAAATGGTCAAGATGACGGGTTTCTCATAAAAATTCTATTAATTTACAAGGATTCAGTTTGGCGAATTTTTCGCGATTTTCTGTGAAAAATATAAGTAAAGATTTATTCTCCTTATTTTATGTGTTTTTTAGAATACTTATAATTTTTATTTCTTCGGATACAAATTGGTCTGCTTTAATCGTCGGTAGGTTTACTTTTAATCGCACTATTAACGACTGTAAATTATCTTAATGGTCTCGAAAGATCTTGAAGGACGTCTAAAGAAATGAGAATATATAGTTCCATTAAAAGAAAAATTAAAAGTAACCTTCGTTTCGTTTTTGAATATTCCAATTACCAAAAATGAAAGTATTTAACTCTTTTTCTTTTCCATTTACGAGAAAGACGACGGTGAACAATAACGCGAACGCCCTGTCAAATGAATTTACTTTTCGAGCTATTAATTTTTTTATAAAGAAACTTTACAGCATCGGTATTTTTTGCGAGCTTAGCGCTGGCGCTTACATCATTGCGTTCAGTTTTCATTTCATAATTTCATACTAATTAGCTCCATGTCCCCTATCGGCGCGTTTCACTTTTCAATAAGGCCATCCAAGTAATCGTACGACAGTTTTTTTTACAGCGAAGGTACGCGCAAAGCACCCGAGTGTGCGTATTTTTATGAGAAAATCGTGATCAACTGAATACGGCTACGAATTATTGCGTGACCGGGCGATTATTCGTCAACGGTGCCGCAGAAGTCGCGCGGAACTTCGTAACTTGGCTTTATGAACCAACCGGTGGTTAATTGCACCGAGTTAATTTAGGCCAACCGCGAAGCACTAAATTCGCGGACAAACCACGAACGTGTGCACGCGTTGTTGTTCGCCAACGCGATCGTCGAAGTATGTAACATTTATGTAACTTCGGCTTACAAAGACAGCAACACCTTGAACGCAGCCTTGGGCGTTCGATCATTTTACTTTGAGCGAACCGCGTGTTTATTCGCTTGCCTGTACTACTTGATATTTTATAGTTGCATTAGTCGTCGAACGCAAAGCGTGGATAATCGGAATTTATAAGGCGACGAGAAATTTTATGCTGGCCCCCGAGTCTATCGGTCGTTGCAGGAAATTCAGATTGATACAATGATTCCTTCGAGTTGTTTTCTTTTTTCACGTTTCGATTCTGTTAGTCGTGTTTGCGACAACTTACGCATTACGGGTAGATAATAAATGATACAACTGTCGAGATTGTATCCCGATTATGAATAAGAATTCCTAGAAATGTATTTTGAAATATTTTCTGCGTTCCCAGGAATCGATTGACAGCGCTTGGATATGAAATCGATTCCCTTTGTACGATTTTCTTGCAAACGAAGTGTTGGTTAATACACGAGCGGAAGTTTGTTCGGGAAAGATACGGGATTGATTGCAAAGGATTTAACGAACGTAGAAACAACGAAGTATGATTTAATTCATAAACGAAGTAGATACGTGGTAACTGAATACGTAAATATTTGCGATGAATAAAATTGCAGTGTAATATCCATCTGTTTCTGTTAATGTATTAATAAAACGATGAAGAAATAATAAATTTTGATCTTAGCAGTGTAATATCCCTCTGTTGCAGTTAATGTATTAATAAAACGATGAAGAAATAATAAATTTTGATCTTAGCAGTGTAATATCCCTCTGTTGCAGTTAATGTATTAATAAAACGATGAAGAAATAATAAATTTTGATCTTAGCAGTGTAATATCCCTCTGTTGCAGTTAATGTATTGATAACAGGATGAAGAAATAATAAATTTTGATCTTTACAGACTAAAATTAGTATAAAATTGTACTCTTTAGTAAGAATACTAGAATATTATAATTTTTCAGGAGTAAAGTATAACTTAAAAATTACCGTAAATATTTGACACTAATTATAATTGAACCTAGGCTGAAAATATTCGTCATCGTAGCACAGTCTGGAAACCTGACTGATTTCTAATCCTTACAAAATTTACACCTGTCCAATGTATCGAGTATCGAAAACAGTATCGTTTACACTGTCCTACATATTGAATCAGAAGGATTGTTTCCAATCCGCATCATTTTTTCGTAACGAAATTGCATACGAAGGCTACCGATCGATCATGTTATGTCGCTCGATTCGAAAAATCTGTGCCAGAAAACAATATCCTACAGAGACACGCTGTTTTAATCGCAGACTTTCGATCTTCGAAGTGAATCGAAACTACGACATTCCATCGCTATCAATTGTCATCTAACAATTTATTTCCTACTACACTTTCGTGTCAAACAGAATTAAGTAGTGTTGAAAGAGGTATATCGAGCCAACCAGACTTTCGTTCGTATAATTTATTTCCCAGCGCTTCGTCAGAAGATAGGGGAACTTGGAAGATAAAAGTACAGTAATGTTTTTCGGGTGACCACCCACGATGGGGACACAAGTTCTTACTAGATCGACACGATTTGCTTCCAGGGACATTAAACGCAACGCTTGATCGAGTTAACATATGTTAAAATTCTTTTCGACGCGATAAATCATACTTTTTCAAATTTTTTACTATTATTGATATCGAAGAATCAGTAAAAAAATTTACAAGTTCAAAAATTTGTAGACACGAGTAGAGAATATAATTTAATTCATTATTTTTAATACAAAGATAAATGTAAGTGTGAATAATATATAACGAATTCACAAAATTGATTTGTAATTGCGTTTAACGTTTATGATTCTTATCATTTGTGATAGCGCATTGAATCTTATTCGCTGCGTTATTAATGTTTAATACTTTATCAACAAATGATTATCGTCTATGTTATCCATCACCAGAAATGTAGGAATCCGAACGACCAAAGAAAAGTGATTTAATTAAATATCACCGATACGATATGATAATCGATACCGACACACCGTAAATTGTATTTAGAACAGTTGTAAATTGTGTAAAGATAATCGTACAATAATTTCGTATAAGAGACATTCGATGAAAGTTTCTAAAGAGGCTATCGATAATCGGTGAAGAAGGAATTCTGCTACGGAGACCACGAATTGAAGCGAACCTTAAGAGACACCTTGCTTTCGTTTAAAGAATTTGGATAATTATCGTTTAAATTTAAATTCTACTGTGGCGTATAATTACTATAATTTTCGTATAATTATCTAAAAATATATTTGAATAAACTTTTAGTCTAAAAAGACTAATTTGCATGCTTTGTTACGAAAGAATTAATTTCTCGCGACATCGAAAGCGTTCACATTTCATATTGTTAGTAATTAAAATCAAACTTCACGATGATCAGAACGTGATTCCAGTAAGCGGATATTGGAACAAAAATTTCTACATTGCGCAACAGGAATAGGAAGAATAGTTAAATGTATTTCATCTGTGACAGCCGACGAACAGCGTGACTCGAAAATTAAAAGGAAATCCGAAACGATCGGTTCGATGGGCAATTGCATAAAGCCTGTCGATCCTTTGATCGCTTCTTTTCCGAAGAGCATCACTGTCGACACAACCCCGATTAAGGAATCAGGGCTGCCGATCATTTTCATAATCGGAGGACCAGGAGCCGGAAAAAGTTATTTAATTTATCTATATTTAAACGTCCTACGAAAGTTTTATTCGACCTTTCATCGCATAACCTAGCGACGCCATTTTGGTTAACTTTTAACTATACATTTCTCCTTTCCCGTGTTAATTCTTTAAAAACGAGGAATTATAACGTCAAAAATCTTAAACTCGATCAAATTTAGAAATTAGGAACTTCAAAATGTCGGAATATTAAAAAACGTAAAGATTCGAAGAATTTAAAAAAATACAAAAATTGAAATGTAACAGGAATAAATTAAATTTCGATGCTATATTTAAACTTTTCGTTGCGTTTTTATTTTCAATTATAATCATCCTCTTCGCTCGAGCATTTAAACACTCGCCCCTTTGTTACCTACGCGAAACAAAAACCTAAGTTTCCATGGTTCGTCGCAAATAATTTTTCTATTAGAGCAAAGCTAAAAGAATGAATTCTCTAAAAATGCTTAAACAGTTTCAGAAATTATTCTCGTTTTTACGTAACTCGTCACCGATCGTTTCAGGAACGCTGTGCAATACCGTGGCGAAGAAGTACGGTTTCGAGGATTTAATATCCACGGATATCATTCGAAACGAGGTGGCCAAGAGATCAGAGAAAGCCTTCGCGCTGGCGCGGTTAATGTCGCAGGGTCGACTGGTGCCATCGAATATATTGTTGGAACTGATCGCGGTTAAGATGCTGGATCATATAGACAAGTGTAACGGATTTATCGTGAGCGGATTTCCGCGAGAGATGGAACAATGCAAATTATTCGACAAAGAAGTTCGACCGCCCGATCTCGTTTTGCTTCTGCACGTGCGAAATTCTGTCATGAGCGACCGAATAATGGCCAGAAGCGTGAAAACCACCGAGAGAGTATCGATCAACTTCGAGCATATCAAGAACCAGATCAAGGAGTTTCATCAACGAAATAAATCGATACTTAAACATTATGGTAAGCTGTTGGTGGTGATCGACGCAGAGCACGACACAATCACTGTGTTCGAAAACGCGTGCAAAGCTATCGATAATATTTTAGTGAACTTTCCTAACTATCAAACGAACGTACCAACTACATCGACCACTATCGACACGACGGTTTCGGAATAATAGATTTTATATTAAACGCGCTGCGTGTGTGTACGAACTGTTTTTATAAATAAGACACGCGTTTAAGAGAGACTTTTATCAGAGTGTATTAGACTGCAGATTTTTAATTTGGTAAGATGTAGCTTAGATGTTAAGCGTTAGTAGCGATGTACTGTAATTAGAAGAGCCATTGTTAATTTTACAAGGAAAGTATTTACCCAGAAAACGCAATTTCTCTTCTGTATCGTGAACACTCGTCTTTGTGTATCCGAACGCTGCTGTATCTAAATATTGTAATTATATAATTATCGAGTAATGTTTCGTATTAATTTCACACTGCTTTAGTAAATATTAAGCAATTTGGAAAAAAAAAAAAAAAAAAAAAAAAAACTATGGAACAATATCAGTTGATAAAATTTGTGTCTGTATTTTACTCCTCTTCCACAAAAAACGTAGCAATGGGACCAGTTGAAACGAGTGTTCGTACAGCACGGAACATTCTTCGTTTAAAAATGATTGACAAATGCGTTTGACGCAACTCCAGCTTCTATTTTCCAAATAATTTCACCGATGAACGAGTATAATTGACAAACTAACTGTTCAAAATAATTGGCAAACTAACTGTCGGCCGCATATTTTTTCCATGTACACAGGAAAAATGTTTTTGATGGGCACGCACTTACACGTACGTACAGTCTGTATTTATTCATCCCCTGTATGTGTTTCTGCTCGTTTTAATCAGTAGATGGATGGTTGCTTCTATTTATGATCGTACGTATACACGTGAAACACCTCTGTGTAGAAATCTAACTCACCCTCGTATCAAATCGTCCATGTGTGCGTGCACATGATTCGCTTGGCGGATATATTCATGAACATGCATGCACTTTCAACGGCATCTATCTGCACGTGAATTCTCCGCGTCTCGGTGGATGACTGATAAAACGTGTTCGCCTGTGCTCGTGCCATGGCTGGACAAACAGTTTTCGAAACCCGGCAGCTTAAGTTATAAAATATTAAATAGGGTATAAAAGTAATACAAAATAATAACTATATAATAACTATATAATAATCAATTGCGTTCGAGTTCATATGATTTAATTTTATAAACAAACTCTTTTTTATCATATCGAAAGCCATTAAAAAAAGTCTCTCTCCAAACGTCGTTAAGCACAAATAATACGTGACACGGATAAACTGTGAAATTAATATTTCCATAAAAAATTTTAAAACCACCCTGAACATAAAATATAATTTCACCCTAAAACACCAGAAACCTTCCAACAATTATTCCCCTTATTTAACCCCTTCGTTCCCACAATCCACCCCAATTACCAAAATAGTGCTCCATCCTGACAAAAATACTCCTTAACGCTCATCTTCGATTCGCCTCTGTATCGCAAACCGTCTCCTCAGGAATCTGTTTTAATCACCCTTTGTGTATCCGCCCCTGGAAGACTGGCAGAGCGTCCGTCGCACACTTCCTCGAGTTCCACCGTGTACGTTGTCGGCTATCGAAGCTGGTTCGGTGTGTTGGGGTGGGTGGACGGGCGGTTGGCTGCGTTTATGAGGGTACGGGCCCGAAATTGAAAAGCACCCCAGCGAGAGGTAGGCGAGGGTGGTCGTGCAGCAGTCATTGACAAGCGAAAGACCGTATCAGAGGGTAATCCTATTGGTGGACGGCCGCGTCGCGACGTCCAGACGTCATTGGTCCGCCTTCGAGCTACGGGGCGTGGTCTCGAGTTCCTCGAGGGTTGCCGTGGAGGGGTGAGAATGCCTGGTTGCATCCCTGGCAACGATTACCGGAAAACCACAGGGTCGTTCGGCGGTAGAAATCCAGCATGGCGGACCTGGCAACCCCTCCGGCTGAATTCACCACCACCACCACCACCACTACCATCACCGACATCGACTCCGCCGCTATTATCGAGGCCACTGCGACTGTTCACCACTAAACCGGCCGGGTAGTGGATTTCGCTCGATTTGTCCGGGGGAACACTTCAGGAATCGGAAGTTCGATCGGACGATTAATTGCTCCGTTAACTAGTCTTTTCAGAGCCCGACTCTTTGACGACGTCGCAGGAATACAAGACGCCGCCACAGCGACGCGGTTCGAGAGTTAGACGGGAAGGAGATTTATGTTCTTTACCGGTTGGCGAAATTTGTTACGTCCAGGAATTAATACTTTCTCTCTGGTTTATCATTTTTCTTGTTACATCTTGTAAATTAAGTACAATATCGGTAGGGTAAATACCGGACCTATCAATTGGATTAGTTATTGAATGGCAACGATGTATTCTCGAAACTGCCAAGATTATTATCACCATGTACCGGTTATGAATCATAAAACCGGTATATAATATTTTACGCATAATTCTTAATATTTTACTGATCGATATACCATCGTGGTCATCGTTGTCCATCGCTATGTAAATTATACAAAGCCCCGTTACATCTAATTACCCCTCGTTCCATCAATCAGTCCTCGGAAAAAAAAACAATTGCACGACGTTCAGTGGGTGAAGGTAGGCGTCGTCTCGTGACCGTGGCGTAAAGGGTGGGGGTTAGAGCGTCGGCCAGGCGTCAACCGATGGAAAGGGGTGCGCGCAGGCGCCGCGACGAGCGTCGTCGACGAAGCGCCGCGTCAAACGTGCCGGCTATAGGTTAAATCCTCCCGCTCCTCGTTTTTGTTGTTTTTCCGGCGTTGCCTCCTGATCCCGCCTTCAAAAGTGCCAACGGACCAATCGGTGGCCCGTGCTCTCGGGACGCACGGCGTCGAGACACCTCTGCAGCCACCAACGACGTCGACCTCCGTGATACGGGACGATCGAGCCGAGCTAACGTCGATCTCTCGTCGAGAGACCCCGACTTCGAGACGTCATCCGTCGTCGTTGCTCTCGCTGACGCGGTTCCACGATCAATTTCGAAGATACTCCGGACTGTTGAACCTGTCTAGGTCGTCAGATCGCACGAGACTGTTGGTTCGTAGGGGTGGTTTTTCGTCGACCGTCGGAGTGAATCAGTGGAGTTCCAAGCGACAGAGTTGAAGGGTGCTTCGTTCGATAAAAATTGGTGCGAGAACATTGGAACATTTTGAGTACGATTCGAGTACGATTCGAGTACGATTCGAATACGATTCGAGTACGATTCGAGTACTTGAATTTGGATAATTGCTGGTGCGCGAGTGTCGGAGAGTGAAGTTGTCAAACCTCGTAGCTAGGTGAGGATTATTTGGCAATAATTGGTCGATCGGGTTTTGTAGGCAGGCTTGTTTTGTAGCAACGGTGAATTAAATGTACCAATGACATGCCTAGTGAGAATTTTTTTTGCGGGTTAATAGGCACACATGACACTGAAAAAAAATTTTTTTTTTTGTTTCAATTCAGTAGCTTTTTAAGTTTAACAATGACGACGAAGTTGTATTCTTGAGTTAAATATTTGATATGCAAATATGTTAAATGTTGCAGTAGATTGTCTTTTGTTTGACGAGGAATGTTCATTGATACACCATGAACGGAGCAACATCTGTTACAACTTCGGAGGAGCATCAGCATCAACACCAGCAACCCCAGAACGAAGCATCCACGGAGCATCCAAGAAGTCCTACTAGTCCTTTAAGTATTCGACATGGTAAGTTGGACCGGTAAATCATTATTTAGACGGCAATGCTGGAGGTAGCGCGAGGCAAATATTGAAATCCTTTTGTTATCAATGACAATTGGATGCAAAATTTATTTAAGATTAAAAGACAAATCGCACGCGAGTAAAGAGAACTCATTGTGCGTGTAAGAGAAACATAACTGCGTAAACATTCTTCGTTGTCAATGGTGTTAATACAAAAACGAATTTCGTATATATTTTTTTAATTCTTAAAAATTTTGTATTTATTTGGTACCGATAATATATAATTTTCTAATATTTATAAAGAAAATTTTTAAAGGTAATAGCTTCAACTTATTATTTTTTAATCCTATTCGTTTCTAATTATTTTTTTAGATATATTATAATGCGATTAACGATACTTTTCTCTATAAAATATATCCATAACCCTAAAGGTTACTAATGCGAACGGTAAAGTTTCCAAGAATGCAAAGTTGTTATCTCAGATGTTAAAGAATTGGACCCAAGTTCGCTTCCGTGAACGAAACAAAATATCGTTCAGCTTGTTTCAGAAATAGCAAATATTGTTTCTCAAAATTATTCAATCGTAACAAAATTATCGATATTTGTCGCTTTAAATCATCGTTCAACGAGCACTAGATTCCGCACACGTATACAAATGATCGACTACATTAATGCACGTTCAACAGACATGCTTCACATAAATCAACCCCCGGCGTACTCTTATGCGAATCGTAGCTGTAGGGTGGCAAGTGGAATAAGAGGGTGCAGCGCGGCCAACGAAATTATGCCATTAAAGTAATCAGATTTTGAGTGACCCGAAGAATTTAGTATGATTTTCCTCCGCGTTAAACGAAGGAAGAGAAATCGTATTTTATCAACGATACACTCCAATTGAATACTAAGAGCACAAATTTATTCCTACAACGAAATCGTCGATTTTCACTAAATATTACCATTAAGTATCCTTTAAATCTACCTTGCATTAAACAACAATTAATACAAACAAAACCTTCTCCATCTATAACACCCAAAGATCCTGCTTGCTCTTACCGCTTACATTGATCAACAAATTTTATTTCTATTTTAACAGAACTAAAAACCCCTACCCTTACCGAAAATTTTCTCCAATAATGATTCTCCATCAATTTCCTCTAATAATAATTCTCTATTAATTTCCTCTAATAATTCTCCATTAATTTCCTCCACTAACAATTCTATATTATTGAATTAATATATACAAATTCTATATATATATATAAATAAATTTAACACACAGATTATTAATCAACCGTGTAATAAGAAAATTACACGATGACAATAAATTCTCCAAAAATTAACCAACGATACAGAACAATTCAAACCTCCGCTACAAAAAAAGCTTAAAAAAACTCTCAATACTAAAAAATCGTAGCCCACCACACACACCGAAACCGATTCGAACAGATGTTCGAAATCGCAAATCGACTTCGCACGAGACACGATTCCAGACGACGCCGATATCTCCCTAACGCGACAACAATTAATCGGAATTGGTAGGAGGGTGCGGGGGCGAAGGGTGACCGAAATGGTCCCCGGTAGTTACGAAACCCCTTTTTTTTTCCTAGCTTCTCGGCCGACGTTCCCTTTGCCGGTCGTTCCGTCCTGCACCCGCACCTCTCTTCCTCGATGATCCCATAATACAGGGACGCAGGTGGCGCCTCGCCATCCACCAGCATTGATATGCTAATGAAATTTGACGCCCCTGGTTCTGTCCCGTGTTATATACACACGTACGCGTCGCGCGGCTCGCGTTTCGCACGCCGGTCACCATAAGGCCGCATAATTTTTCTCTTCTCGTTTAACCCCTGGCAGTCGTGGCATTTCGCGAGCCTCCGTCGAGATTCGATTACCCTAATGGCGTAACGTTGTCTCGCGCGTGGACCAACGCGGCTGGCACGAGAATTTGGTGGCCGGATCTTTGTGATCAACGACGTTGAACGGGAACGAGAGATCGATGTTGGTTGTTTCGTCTGAGAAGGATTACGGTAGACCCAGAAGTCGTTTGGGGAAAAAGGAAATATGCGTTTGGGGGTGGATGGTATTCTGACGGTGGATTTATCGGGGAAAATTAGATTGATAAAGTAGGAAGCTGGGACTGATTATTCTTGGCCGAGGGTGTAACAAATTTTTTGCCAGTAATTTTTATCCTTGAAAAGTGTAATTAATTCCTTCAGAGTTTATTTCTCAAGAAAGTGGAATCGATTTTAATCGATTTTTAATCGTTTTGAAGTAAAATTTTGTAGATTCTGTGATCCTTAAAATTCGTACAAGGGTTGACCTCTATTATTCCTCGACAGATACTAAAATAGCAATTAATTTAGAAATTTCAAAATTTTCAAAACGAAAAACCTAGGTAAAATTAATTATTTCCCTAGTGTATGTTAAAAAACAAGTCATTTTTGTCCAAAACGGTTTTTAACAACTGCTTTAAATATAGAAATCTGAACAGTGAATCGCTTTCATAATAGAACGGAGAAATAATTGAATTAAAAATTTGATTGATTGATAATAATATTTCAATTCGTGGCCGGCATTCGCCGCCATTTTGAGCGTAGATTTCACATGTCGCAATTTGTGTCTCTCTGTGCGCGTACGCCGGGATTAGGGTGTTAACGAGATCGAAAAGCCGACACGCTTAGGACGTTACGTGAGTCGCATTAATAAGATCTTCTCGAGTTCATCCCCCGTAACCGTAACGAGGAAACGATACGATTGAATTCTTCCTGGTGTAGCTGGATCACGCGTGTCAGCGAATGATTCGGACGTGCTTCACGGCTTTGATCATTGATTACGATTACAGATACGTATCTCTTGAATTTCATACTATAAACTCATCATAAGATAGGCAATTCGCATTTTGAATTTATCCTCGAGATTATAGTCACGTATACAACAAATCGCAATTCATTTGCGTTCGGTAATTTTTATTTGCAATGGTATAGCACATTTCCGTAATAAAATTAAGCCTTTTTTATAAATATTAGTAGTACCAATGCTGTATATTAATTTAACAACTTTTATTATTTTCCTTTCTCTGAAGGATAAATTAATATTGATCTGATATGTTTCTTCGCTTAATTTTTATTACAGTACGATCAAGACGGTAAACAATAAGAAAGAAAATTTCTTATTGTTAGATAGAAACAGTAGCATGACACTAAAATTTTAATGATTGAATTAGAAACCACGAAATTCTGCTTTCGAAAAAATTAACTTATTCACAAACTTACGTATACGATTACAGATTACAGTTTTCATTTCCCCATTTTCACTACTTTATACAAGCTACATTATTCCAAGTATAGTCTCAAAAATTTTCCTTACATTTAAACAATTGTTTCCGTTCCACAATTGCAGCGGACAATTTATTTTTTAAACGATTAATTTCAAGTACCAACTGCAATCTGTCGGCGGAGGGCTCGAATCGAAAACGATTTTAAAGAACTCTGCGGACTAGGGCACAGTTAAATTATTTTGCAATGGGTTAGGAACGGGACCCTAACCTGATATCGAGCTGTTGTCGATTCGCATGGTAATTCAAACGGATTCTATCTGACCCCGCGGCATTAACGAGACCGGAACGAGTTTTCGATCGGGTACGATGTAGCCGACAAATACGATTCCGGGGAGATCTCGCGCCTCGTCGGGTCTTGCAGCGTGACTAATAAAGCCGAGTGGTGAGGCGAAATCACATTTCGTTGATCACGCAGATGTTCGCCGGTCTCCGATCTCTTTGCATTTCCATCTTACAATTAATATCGTTAACGCGGCACGCGGTGTCGGTGAAATTTATTTTCCTATGGATCGAAATCGAGTTGAGACTGTTCTTCGTTGTAATTAACAGTGCAATCTGATGTTTCAATTACGAGCGACGAATTATAAGATCGAGTTGATTTTCGTTAAGATTTTGGATATATTTATTGTAAATGTAGAACATGAAAGTAGAATATGAAAAGTGTAGAGTATATGAAAGAATGAGAGAGTTGAATAATAATAAAAAAATTGTTGCTTTGAAATTTTTTACAGAACTTGGATTCATAATATCGTTTATGTTTTGAAGCATCTGATTTGCTCGAAGAAATTCGTAAAGTGTGTTGTAAATAATAATTATTTTTTATTATTTGCAACTTTGTTTCGATATACCTTTAAGTGATAGTAAATAAAATTTCAGTGGAACGTTTTATTTTTCATTCAGATAAAGCTCACGGCATTTGATACAACGTTTCGTGTCGGAAACTAATCCCACAATTGAAACAGCGAGTTAAACAGAAACCAGAGTATTTAAAGGGGTACATTAAGCAAAGCAGCACTTTGCATTCTCCCCGTGAGAGAACTGCCTCGTGCTTCTTATTCTTCTGCTTCCTTCTAAATGTATCATATTAATATTTATGCCGTGGTTTTTACGAACTCATTTCTCCATGTAAATACTGTTTGCCCCCGCGATTCGATCGGTAAGCCTTAAGGGACGCGAAAAAGGAGCTGCGTGCCTCTTAGGGACAAAAACCATAGTCAATCGAGCAGAGATTCTACCGATAAATAATAAAAAAATTCTACCTTTTTCCAACGATAGATTATCAAGCTATATTTAATCTCTTTAATTATTAAGATTCCGAAAATATAATTATTAAGTTACAAATAGCACAAAAAAAATATATTCTACAGTTTTCAAACATATTTTTACAATCTAGTTCTCTCTTTCTGTCTTGATTTTATCAATATAATAATTACTCATATGGAAATCACCCTTCCCATTGTATCTCCATAGTTACCTTTTGTCAACGTGGATCAATAATCGCGCACACTATTGATAACCGCTTTATCATTGGCCATTTAATCGGCCACAAATCTACAGAACACCGACTAACTGTCCCGTAAATCCTTCCTAGCGATCCATAGCGTTTACACATAAACCGTGAGCGTGCAATTATTTTATACGCGTGCCCACATACTTTGCCTCATGAGAATCAATCAAGGGTGGAGGCTGGTCGTGTGGGGCCGATCGCACGAAAGAGATTTCAGGGATTAGACAAACGTAACTACCATCTGATCGAATGGAATGAATCAAGCTCGATCGCGAAAAAATTGTAGCGTAGATCGTAAATCCGAAGTTGTTCTATTGAAACGACGCGAACCTCTGGATTGATTCCTCTTGCGATAAAAAAAGAAAGAGAGATAAAAAAAGGAAGATGGATCAACGGAAAAAGATGGGACAACCGTTCCTTTGTCATTTTTACTGGTTTTTCAAAAAGAAATATATAGAAAATATTTGTTCGGATAAAAGTTATTGTTATTGGAATATAAATAAAAGTTTCTCGAAATTTTCATTGGTCGCTGTTTACGTATGAAATAAAAATCGAAGGCTAAGCCGTCGCGTTTGCTTAATAAGGTTACGACAATTGTGCAAAGTCTGGTCACACGGCAAACAAAATAATTCGTGAACATTGATACCGAGAGCAACAGCTGGCAGTCAAATACTAACGCTAATACAGCCATCATTCGAGTAACGATAAAATAATTAAAAACTAAAGAAAAATTTCACTCTCTAGAAATAGCTAGTAAAGAAAATTAAATAGAAAAGACACTTAATATTCCAGACTTGCGTTTATATGATACGAACAACCACCAACGTGATCAAAATGAATTCTTTTATAAATCTACTGTGCTACATTTTTAAGAATTTTTAATATTTTTCTGTAAAAAATGTGAATAAAATATAGATAAAATATGGATAAAATATGGATACAGATTTATCTCTCCTGCGTCATGTATTTGTTGATCTGCTCTTCATTTTAATTTCCTTGGTAGAAATAAGTATAATCTGATTGTTGATACTTGTAGCGTTAAAGAAGCAGCAAATAATTCGCAATCTTTTGTGTTATTCCAATCCATTCGATCAAAGATGATTTCATCGAGCAACTGTTCACTCCCAACAGAAAAACCTAACCGAAAAACCATTTATTTCCAGACTCGGGCGAGAGCAGTGTAATCTCCCCAGGATTACCAGAACGGTACAGTCCGTTGGGGGCGACAGGATCGACCTCGAGTCACGATCCTTACGCCTCGAGGTCGGTGCAAGAGTGTCCGGTTCCTCTTTGCAGAGGAATACCCACAGATTTCCCGCTGGCGAGGTCACCGTATTTAACTGCTCTTGGAAACGGTCATCCTCATTTGCTTGGACAAGTTCAGCAACAGCAGCAGCAGCAACAGCAACAGCCGCAACAACAGCAGCAATTACAACCGCAACATGGCAGTAAGCCACCACGCAGCCTCGGTTTGATATGCGTAGTGTGCGGTGATACCAGTTCCGGGAAACATTACGGAATCCTGGCTTGTAACGGATGCAGTGGTTTCTTCAAGAGGAGCGTCAGACGGAAGCTGATATACAGGTGNGTCATCCCTTTCCTGGTTACACCATGATTGCAAAGACACACCCTGTATATTAGAACAGACATATTCGTGAGATAACTTATTACGAATTTCAGTGTTAATTTATTTTTATCGAATCAAGGAAAATGCGTTTTCATTTNAAAAAAATTTTTAATATTTTTCTGTAAAAAATATGAATAAAATATAGATAAAATATGGATAAAATATGGATACAGATTTATCTCCCCTGCGTCATGTATTTGTTGATCTGCTCTTCATTTTAATTTCCTTGGTAGAAATAAGTATAATCTGATTGTTGATACTTGTAGCGTTAAAGAAGCAGCAAATAATTCGCAATCTTTTGTGTTATTCCAATCCATTCGATCAAAGATGATTTCATCGAGCAACTGTTCACTCCCAACAGAAAAACCTAACCGAAAAACCATTTATTTCCAGACTCGGGCGAGAGCAGTGTAATCTCCCCAGGATTACCAGAACGGTACAGTCCGTTGGGGGCGACAGGATCGACCTCGAGTCACGATCCTTACGCCTCGAGGTCGGTGCAAGAGTGTCCGGTTCCTCTTTGCAGAGGAATACCCACAGATTTCCCGCTGGCGAGGTCACCGTATTTAACTGCTCTTGGAAACGGTCATCCTCATTTGCTTGGACAAGTTCAGCAACAGCAGCAGCAGCAACAGCAACAGCCGCAACAACAGCAGCAATTACAACCGCAACATGGCAGTAAGCCACCACGCAGCCTCGGTTTGATATGCGTAGTGTGCGGTGATACCAGTTCCGGGAAACATTACGGAATCCTGGCTTGTAACGGATGCAGTGGTTTCTTCAAGAGGAGCGTCAGACGGAAGCTGATATACAGGTGAGTACATTGATCGATATTGTATAAATATCGGGTACTGTTACGTGTCATATTAAATGCAACAAGATAGTTTACTTAATTACTTTCATCGAATTGAATCTTCTCTTTGCATTATTAATCGCGAGGTTTTCAACGGTACGTTAATTATATTTATTTTTTTGTAAATGCAAATTTATACGCGTTTCGAAATTTTTAAACAAGTATCGTAATAAGTATACGTCTTCTTTAAACAAACAACCTTCTTGCATTTAGAATACAAACCTATAAAAAAATCAATCGCTACTTCGAAACAGAACAATCGTTTAAATAGTACACTAAATTTTAAACAAGACGCATACAAAAATAAATTCTCCAATGAATATGTGGATCATATAAAACTGCGTTCAAACACCAGCAAATAGAAGAAAGAATAGAATAATCCATCTTTTCATTACACGCTACACCAAGCAACACATTCTAAAAACACCCCTCCAATCTAACACCAACCCAAATCTCTTCTCGAAAATCCTCCATAGGAGGCTGCAGTCTTTCGTCTTCCACCAGAGAGAAATTAGTCAGCGGATCCTCTTATGGCGTTTAATGTCAAACTGGCCAGCCAGTGGCGCCATGTGGTCCAAGTCGAGTGGGCTCATCGTAATACCAGGCAACAATGCGGAACGGCATAATGTTGAACCCTGAAGGACCTATCCACCTAACCCGTCGCCCTGTGTATACGGCATACTATTACCATCCCCTGGGAACGGCCATCTATCTCCATCGGATCCCTCTCAGCTCGGAATCGCTGTCTGATACGCTCGATCCGTTTTACACGCGGCCACGTACGAGCCGTGTGCGTGCATCCCTTTGACTACGTATACGTGACTATCGATAACACGCGTCCATAGGTGTGCGCGTTAAGTCTGTCGAAGAGATACACGACGCCAGGATGCTCGATATACAAACTATTAACCCAGCCGATGCTCGAAAAATAAATGCTACAGCTACGATCGCTTTGAGAGCGTGACTGGCCTGCAAACAGTTCCAACGATGAATATAGAGACTTCTTGCAGATTTATCGAGATTTTTTAATCTCTCCGTGGAAAGGAGTTGTAAAAGGGGTTGTAAAAGAGGTCGGGAGCAGTTTGAGGTTGGTGGACGTTGAACGATGGTGATGGAACAATGGTTGGAATGGAATTTCAGTGATAGTTGGCAGTGTTTACGCTACAACTATCGATGATTAAAGTAATTAGAATAAAAGGCACGTGGAAAAATAGATGATGCAAGGGGGAATGTAACTTAGCTATGTTTTTCATAAAGAATCGCGAGAAATCCTTAAGAATACATCACTGTAAATGTATAAAGATTCTGTATGAAATTAGTCATTTTGATCACTTTGGTATTTCTGCTGTTAAAGAAATGGAAAGATTGTCGAAAATTGTGATATTTTGTTGGTAAGTGTGAAGGAAATTAAGCAGTTAGCTGTGGCGGCCTCTTTTCAGAGCGCGCACCTAATCTAACATTATTTATACTTTTTCATTTGTTTGCTTTATTTCGTTTTGACCTCCAAAGATTCTAAACATATTGAAATTTACGAGTATATTTTAGTTTCGCTAAGATTACAATTTAAATAGGAAATGGTAACTAAATTTTAGACATGACGGATATAGTCGTCATGACACAAAATACATTTCTCCATGACGGATATAGTCGTCAAACACAGCTGACTGGTTAAATAGGTGATAGTGTAAGAATTAATTTAGGGGTTCGTAGTCAAGTTAACAACTATTCGTAACTATTATTCGTATTATTGTCGATTCACGACATGCAAAAATTAATTATTCTCTTTCCTACACCTATCACTTCAGCTTAAAAGCAAGCGTTGAATGATTCTAAAACTTGTAATTAAAGATTCTAAATATTATCATGAAACTTGTACTGAAATCTAACCATTGATTTTTAAAAACATATTATTGTATATGAAATCTAACCATTGATTTTTAAAAACATATTATTGTATATGAAATCTAACCATTGATTTTTAAAAACATATTATTGTATATGAAATCTAACCATTGATTTTTAAAAACATATTATTGTATATGAAATCTAACCATTGATTTTTAAAAACATATTATTGTATATGAAATCTAACCATTGATTTTTAAAAACATATTATTGTATATGAAATCTAACCATTGATTTTTAAAAACATATTATTGTATATGAAATCTAACCATTGATTTTTAAAAACATATTATTGTATATGAAATCTAACCATTGATTTTTAAAAACATATTATTGTATATGAAATCTAACCATTGATTTTTAAAAACATATATATCTATTGTACCAGTTTTTTCTGTCATTTATACGACGTGTAAGTGGATCGAAGATCGACTAGGCATGACACGTGTTTTCTCGATTCAACAGCATGTCTCGTTGCACTGATTTTTTTTTTTATTCTTCACTATCAGTTCCTGTCGAATGGTCGTAACGTGGTAAAGAGTGAAGAGCCTCCGCACAGATAACCAATTACTCGTAGAGGGGAACAGACCGCGACAGATGCGTCCCGACGTGATGCGCCGTGGCTGTGCATCCACCATAATCGTCGGATTAAAGTCCAACTTCACGGATCGGTTAGATGCAATTAAGTAGATCATGCATGATCCAGATTGCGTGGAAAGTTCGCACCAACTCCCATTGGGCCACACTTGAATTTTGCGCGCAATGGATCAACTGTTCCTTGTTGTGATTGATAAAGAAGCGGTTTTTTTTCTGGTCGGAAGCGTTAGTGGGCAGATTTCCATTGAAACGTAGAGCAGACTATGCAGATGCATGGTTTGTATTAGTTGTTATACATGTGTCATTTATGAACGTATTTCGCAATTTTTTTAGTATTTTTATTTCTCTTACTTTTTTATAGGAAATTAATTAGTCTTAATTACTTGAGCTTTATATTTGATATATAAATTTAATTCAACTTACAAATAAATTAACACTGGAATTTATAAAATATAAATCAAGCGCGGCTATTTATAAAAACAATATTCCAATGTCCCATTCCGATTAACCCTAGTTAACCCTTCTTTACCCTTTCAAGACTCCAGGTGCAGTTTTATGTCATAAAGTTTACCGATACTAGCGATACACATAAATACCATCACTCCTATCACCACTTTGACTTTCTCTTCAATATTCTTCAACGCAAAAGTAAATATCAATTAATAAAAAAAGAAACTAAAAACTCTGTCCCACCGTTCTAAATTAAAACTATCTCGAAACAGTGGAACAAACATCGTAACCCCATCATCGCTCCTCGATATTTAACCAAAAGCTCTAAACTCTCTCAATCTTCGCCAACAGCGACAAGAAATCATCAAACCACATCCACTTCAATTTCCTCTTTCCATCGACTTGTACCACCCACTCACCGCGTTCACCAGCCGATCCATTCAACCTCCATCCTCCACCGGTCTCGGAAATCACAGAGGGGGTTAAGTCATTGAATCTTCCGTAGCCACGATCTCCGAGCGCGATAACAGGCAGCACATGCTTCCGGTAACTCGATGAAGCAAACAATGCCGGCCAGCAGAAGAATAGAGAGATGCGTAAATAAATGTATGATGTGGTTCTGAAGGGTGAATGCCGCGGAAGGCCGAG
The DNA here is from genome assembly GCA_019453375.1 of Ctenoplectra terminalis. NCBI lineage: Eukaryota > Metazoa > Arthropoda > Insecta > Hymenoptera > Apidae > Ctenoplectra > Ctenoplectra terminalis. The sequence goes on from SMSQ01025895.1 coordinate 56,722, forward strand.
GGTGATGTATCCCCCGTGTTGCACGGGCCAGAGGCGGCACAGCGGAGGCTCGCTGGGGTGTGAACGCAAATCAATTTGCGAGAGGAACCCCGCTGGCACGGCAGCACGCAGCCACCCTTCGGTGCCCTTCGTGTTCCACCGCCTCGGGACAAGATAGTTCCAGGATGGTGGCGTCCTTCCGTCGCGCCGTTGGATCAGGCCGCCTCCTTGTGAGTGACGTTAGTTAAAATCGCGCTAACGGAGCCCGGGGAATCGATCGACCGCCCCGATCGAGCCCCCGGCTATTACAGTCGAATTACTGCCGTGGATATCTTTTTCTGTTCGATCCATGGGAAAGCTGAGAATGCTTGACTTTGGCTTGCTTGGTTGACTGTGGTACGACGAGTCATTTTAATTCGTGAGGGGATGAAAGATGGTTCGAGGATAAATATATTTTGGTATTTCATGAATTTTTTTTTTGGAAGAAAAGGAAAGCTTGGTTGAATGTAATGTGTCGATGACTTGGAATTTATCTTAATTAAATTCTTGTTAAATTGCATCTACAAGCGAGACTATGATTAAATATGTATTTTTTTTTTTTTTATCTATAAACGCAATTCTGGGTTAAAGAAAGAGTACTTCTCATGGGTTATGCTACTGGTAATTTCAAATGCTGATAAAAATCTGTAAACACCAAAAATATATCTTACTTGAATTTTTTGAGACCTTCTGGACACCAAAGAATTATTACTTGAAATCTTAGGAAACTGAGAATATAAAATCTGTGATAAGCTACCACGATAGTTGTAACAAGTCGTAGGCGTTGATTTCTACGTCGAACGATCCACGTTGTACAGCAGGATGAGGAAGAAAAGAGACAAGCACTAACCCCTAAGAAACGAACCGCCACGAGGGTACGGCAGGATTGGTTGAAATTAAGAGGGATAAGAAGAAGATACGTGACCCCGAGCGGTCGCCTCTTTACGTTAGTCAGCTCGAAAGGATAACCGGGTTAGCCGAACAATGAAAGTAATCGAATTTAACGCCACCTCCTGAGTGCGTAGCCAGGATTTCCGGCAAGTGCGTTCGAAATTTGTCGTCTTTTCGGAAGGGACAACAGCCATCAAAGTTACGGTGGTCGTCGATGAAACATCATCGTCAAGGATCGATCGATTTGGACAAGTGGAAAAGCTTCTTCGTTCGATTTTTCTCATCGTTAACGAGAAACGACGCTTTCGTATTATTGAAACTAATAATATTGTGTCGTGAAAAGAATTGCGTCAAATTAAACTATTATTTAACCCACGTTGGTTGTCAATCAATTTTTTAACGCAGAATAAGGTTACATTTTAATCGATTCACCATGGAAATTTTTGTTTTGGTTGTTTCGATAATTAAGATTGAATATAATTGTGAAATTAATTTTTCACGACGTTATTGAAAAGCGTACACGCTACGAAGGTTCTTTGCTGACGGAACCTTCTTACATGTCTCGCAAAATTGTATGTTCAGATGTCAAGCCGGTACCGGAAGATGTGTCGTGGACAAAGCTCACCGAAATCAATGTCAGGCGTGTCGTTTGAAGAAATGTATGCAGATGGGAATGAATAAAGACGGTGAGTAATTGAATTTGAATACTACGGGAGATATTTGTTAAATACGTGTTCCTTTTACCGTGGAAATTACCTTGCTTCTTTTATTTTCTTCATTTTATTTTCTATTCCTCATTGTATATTAGTTTAGGAAGAAAATATTCGGCGAATAAAACAAATCCACGAATGTTTGTAAATTTTATGATGAAGCTGATACATTTGGGATAACTTCTATTAAAATTTTGCCTGCTTCCTGAATATTAATTTTATTTCTCAATCCTTGAATCGTGAAGTTGTTCAAAATGTTGAAATAAGACGAAACATTGTGAGAATATATACAGTAAAACTTCAGAATTGGTTTTTGGACTAAAAAACAATTCTGCGAAGAACGATTAAGTCTTCTTACTTAAATAGTGTTTGAGAGAAACTCGTTCTAAATAGAAACAATCTTTTTTTTTTTGTTACGTTTTAAAGAACATGTCTCTTCCACTTCATGGATGCTGTATGGTGAGCATAAAACAATTTCTTTCCTTTTAATCGATTTTACAAAGTAATTCAATTCTCTAGGCAAAACTTCCGAATATTCTTATAAAATTTAAAAACATTTTTTCGATACCTGTTCACTTGCTTAGAATAAAAAGCATCCATGTTTTATCCAACCTTAACACTCTCAAATTACAAACCAAATGTCTGAAAAGTATCTATGATCTAAAATTTTATGATTTTAATTAAACAATTCAAAAAAACCCGTAAAATATCTAAAAAATATCTAGAAATTATCCAGAAAATATCTAGAAAATATTTACATTACCACCCATTGATTAAAAACCAAAAAGGAAGCAATACAGAATTTACATCATCCATCATCCCTTAACAACCCATTCCCACAATCTCGTCATCGTTCCAAAAACCAATTCCTTCGACCAAC